>CALNHX010003654.1:0-144629 GCA_940337035.1 Agriotes lineatus | reverse complement strand
GTATGTTGTTATTATTTTTTCTCTTTTATATTTCTGTGTCACTATGTGATGATTGACTTCTCACATCTGTATATTTTAGCAGCTACGTGAATGAAGTCATCTTATCTACATTAAATATACGGTCTGACAACAATGAGGCGGAAGATATTTTTAAAACTGAGTTCCAATAAAAGTTGTAGATACGAATGTGGTGCACATTATTAAAGTATGTTTGACTATACAGGATGGCAGGTATTAAAGTATGTTTGACTATACAGGATGACTCAAATAGTGTGGGTAACCAAACTTTTTTAAACAGAACACCGTATAATTAGGTAGCTTAAAAGTTTTGCGGCGCATTAGGTACTATTTTCTAATACGTGTTCAAAAAGAAATTACATAAGGGTTGGCCATGGAAAATAATAACAACAACAGTGATGACAGTTAATGAATTCTAAAGCTTGCTGTTGACATTACTTTTATTTTCCATGGCCAACCCTTATGTAATTTCTTTTTGAACACACCGTATAAAGTTATATGAATCTAGAGTCAACTATTTTAAATATATTGTTATGATATTGGTACAGGGGTTTAAAAATAAGATTAATAAGATTAAAAGAATACAGTATTAAAAATTACAAAGATGAATTTAGATGTGAAATAGATATCAAAATTATTAAGATGTATTTAGAAAGGAAAGGAAATGACTTTAAAAAAAATCTTATAAACTCTTAAAATTAAAATTACAAATGCTCTATACGATGCAGTGATTGTCAAGGTGAAAGTAGGAAAGAAAATATGCTCGTTTATAGATCCCGGCGAAAATAATGTTTGTATATTAGGGGACTTCAATGTAGGTGGTATCTGGAAAATTAAACTAAACTATTTTGATACAAATATGTTTGACGAAACACATAAGCAATTCTTGGAATTTTTAAATTTTAGTACTTTTGAAATATGTAATTCTATTCAAAATGTAAACAAAAAAACCTTGGATCAAATTTTAATTAGCGGACCTATTAAACATAATGTTACGGTTACCAGGGGCGAGTTCCCTATAGTCCAGGAAGATGTTTTGCACCCCACTTTAAATATCACTATTCGGTTATCATCAAAAATTAAGCCAACTAATGTACATGAAAAAAAGTATTATCATAACTTCAGGCTTGGAAATTTCGACCTTCTCACGGATCTAATCCGCTTCACCGACTGGACTTTCCTGTATCATCAGACAGATGTGAATGACGTGTTACGAGAATTCTATAATATGCTTCTTATGTATATCGATACTGCCGTTCCAAAACGTTGTATAAAAAACTCGAAATTTCCTGTTTGGTTCACTAGTGAAATAAAGATGTCATTGAAAACCAAGAATACTCTAAGGAAAATTAAAAATCGTACTCCTGATCAACAATCACAGTACGTAAATGAAAGGCGTAAACTAAAGTATCTCACTAGAGAAGCGTACGCTGACTATATTAAAGATGCGGAATCTAAAATTACCACCAACCCAAATTTGTTTTGGTTCTACATTAAAAATAAGCAAAATCCCACACTTCCCTCACAATGAAATGTAATAATGTGGAGGTCCGCGACTCTGAAATTGCTGAGAATTTTGCACTATACTTTGAATCAGTTTACAATCGAACGGCATCTACATATAAAATTAATTGCAATGGCAAAGTTCAAACTAATAATCTAGGCTCGGTGACTCACGAGTATATCGCTGCAATTAAAAAATTAAAACCAAAAAGGCTGCTGGAGTTGACGGTATTCTTCCGTATATAATTAAGGCGTGTTCAGATTACCTTGAACTCCCACTACTTTATATATTCAATCTCTCCCTTAAAACCCATGTGTTTCCCGATCACTGGAAAGAGATATTGATTACCCCAGTATTCAAAGGAGGTGACAAATCCTGCATTGAAAATTATAGACCTATTGGCTGTTGCTAAATTATTTGAACAGATTATTTACAATAAGCTTTGGAATCATATTAAACATTATGTTAGTAGTTCTCAGCATGGCTTCGTTCCTAAAAGATCGACAATTACCAATCTAGCAACATTTGTACATGATGTAATGGGTTCTTTTGAAAATAAAAAACAGGTGGATGTTGTATATACGGATTTCAAAATGGCGTTCGACACAGTTGATCACGATATCCTATTACAAAAGTTACATACATATGGGGTGTCATCCAGCAATATGCGGTTTTTCAGTTCGTACCTGCAAAACAGATATTTTTATGTAAAGCATGATGGGAATACTTCAGGTAAATTCACAGCTAATTCGGGAGTACCCCAAGGGTCTAATTTGGGCCCAATACTATTCTTAATCTTCATTAATGACTTGCCTGACGTATTAATGCACTCAAGTTGCTTACTGTTTGCTGATGCCATGAAATTTTACTCTGAAATAGAAAATCCTAATGATAACCTTGCCCTGCAGGCTGATATTAAGCGTGTGTACGACTGGAGCCTTAGAAATAAAATCGACTTTAATATATCCAAATGTTGTGTAATGTCATTAACTTTGAAAACAAATAAATTAGTTTATAATTATAAAATGAATAATGAAGAGCTCCACAAAACTGCAAATGTTAAAGATTTGGGAGTTCACTACGATTTTAAACTTAAGTTTGACCTCCACATTGAAATAATTAAAACCCAAGCTTTACGCAACCTAGGATTTTTAATTAGACAGTCTTACCATCTCAAAAATACTCGAACATTAAAAATGTTGTATAATGCATTTGTTAATTCGAAGCTTGAATATGCATCAGTTGTATGGTATCCAATTAACGTTGGACCAAAACAAAAATTGGAAAAGGTGCAAAACAGATTTTTAAGATATTTATATTATAAAAAATACAATACATATCCAAATTACACGACAGTGAGAACGGTTACGCTCCGTGTGGAGTTTGAGGTACCTAGCTTGGAGGCATCCAGAAACTATAGTCTGTTAGTATTTGGAAGTAAAATTATGAATTATTACATAAACGATACGAAACTTTTAAGTTTTCTTAATTTAAAAGTCCCTAGTAGACCAACACGGTTCACGCCACTATTCATTATCTAGAAATTCACCTATTAATATTTTTATGAAATTGGCAAATGAAGTTTCTGTTCTAATAGATATTGATTTTGCGCAAACAGACACCTCTTTAAGAAGCATCTAAAAGAATACTTGTTGATAACTGCTCCCACATAATCACAGTGCCATTTAGATCCGTTACCTCAGGCAATACCACGTACTTTGTATGATGCAAATGTATATAAATCCGCTATACAAACCTTTTTATAGATATATTTACTTATCATGTATATGTATATAGTCTCTTGTAATTAGGCAATTGCCTGTTTGAGAATAAATTGAAATTGAAATAGAATTTATAATTTAATTAAATGAAATCAATAGAGAAACAGTAGGAGTTTAATTTAATTTAATATCTGAAATGAAATTGGAAGTTAATGACAAATACTTTTTCGAAATATACTATTTAACATACTAGGTACGTATTAGTCATATAAAAAAGCTTTAATAGGGTGTTGGACTGTAAACAATAAGCTAGATCGCTAAGGAGATAGTTTATTGATGAGAATAAAAAAATTTTGATAACAAAAATGACGTAATACAATTTGCAACGTTTGAATTAAGAAATAAACCCTTTTATAAAAGTTTTAGAAACATATTTGGTAAAAACGGATTTAAAATTGAAAATAAATTGACGTGGTGAAGAAGACTAAAAAACTAAAATATTAAAAGAAGATTAGCACACTAGATGGATGAAGACTACAATGTGGTGAGAAAACCAATCTAATACAGTTATAATCTACAAAGGCAAATAAAAGTAAGGGAATGTGAACTGAGTTTATTGTGGAATTACATTGCATCGACTAAATTGTATAACAAGGAATGGTTTACAAACAAAGTAGATTACATCGACATCATTAGCAGAGTGAGCATATTTGTGGGGCTTGTCAAGTGACATCTTGTAGCTTGTATCTGGTCAAAGTTTGTGGTGCTGGGTTGTAGCAGGCTTCATATGTGTGATTTGGTTGAGCATTAGAGTAAACACATCTACAGCTGAGGTCGATTTGGATGCATACTGTGGTGGAGATGTAGATGCTCATTTAAAAAGGCGAACTGTTTTCCTTGGTTTCTGTGTTAATTTGGATCCGGATTCTGGACATCTTGGCAGTTCAGGCCTTCGCCGTGGCTTTGAGTGGAGCAGTTTTTTAACGTGGTGATTTGCAGAGCTGGATGTATTGGGTTTAGTAGAGAAGACTGTTAAGTCCAATAAAAGGTATTTAAAATAAGAACTGAAAAAAATTAAGAGTAAAGTGAGTTAATTTTAATTAAGGAAGTACTTACCATTTGAGATTGTCGAATGACAAATGTAACGATGAAGTATTTCTAATCGATTTTTCAAAACTAGTTTGAAGTGTCAGTTGACAGATGTATTGAGTTGTCATATCAAATAAGAACATCAAATTTCGGAATATAAGCAATCTAGATTATAAAGAATCCGACCTGATTTTCAGTCAAGTGTTTCTACTGAGGCTAGCAGTAAATAATTTTTATTATCCAAAATAAAAAAATAGGGCAAATAAATTGATTAAAATCCAATTTAAAAAAATATTGATTGAGAATAAACTAAAGTAAAGGTGTAAGTCAATTATAACATAACATAGCATAAGTTGGGCACACAAAGTGGAGCTAATCACCTTAACAATATTAACGATATTATGCACAAAAATGCTGAATTCCAGGCACAGCAGCTGTAACAGGAAACAATTGAATAAAAAAACGTTTACAAAAAATTGGTAAAGGGCTTTACTCAGAACTTCCCTCGCGAGTTAGTTATAACACTAACAATTTTTAAAAATAAAAAAATTAGGAATAAAAATATCGTAATGTTCCTAATAATGCTGAAACAATAAAAGGAAATACTTTATAATGCGAAACACGTCAATTTGTAATGCCGGGGCAAATACCCACCGTATTTATGGCATGATTTATAAATATCATAAGACTCATCTAACCTGTATAATTTATTGGCAAGTGGATGTGCTCTATTCGAATTATATGTATAAAAATGTAGAATCAAATAGCTGCACTTAGAGCAGCTACTACCCAAAATATGTAACGTTTATGTAATTTTGTAATTTCCTTTGCCTTATTAAGATTTATTCTTAATATGTCTATAAGTATATATTATTATTAATCTTAATAAATATTAAAGACTTTTACTTAATATTAAGTGTATTTATCAAAAATGGAAAGAAGTTGGAAAATAATGAAGTGATTGCTAAACTAAGGCAAATTTATTAATCAAAACTTACAAATAAGATACAAAATACATAAATAAACTCATTGACAGCTTTAAACTTAAGAATCATCTCAATCTTCGAAATCAGTCATCACAAAGTCCTTGTAATTCTTTTGTAAATTCTGCAGGAAGCAATTTATTTCGTCTAATTATTTACTTTTATAAACTTCAGCAGCTACAGAGTTTTTCCTCGGTAAACGATTAATCAACCTAGGTGAATGCTTATTTAAAGTTACAATATTTAAGCTGTTATTCTACATAAAATATTGTAGTGCATTCAAATGTAGTTTATTTTATTAAAATAATACCATTAAGAGAGTAAAAGTTAGCTAAGCTTTACAAATATTACAAATTTGATAAATATCCAGCCCAGTCTTTACTGTTGCTTTGTATTCAAACAGGGCAATTATAAAACTTCTCTCCTGTATAAGTCCTCATATGAGTAACTAAACGACTTTTATCTACTGTTCTGTGTTCTCAAATACAGCAAATAAAAGGCTTCTCTCCTGTATGAGTTCTCATATGACTAACAAAACTAGTTTTTTCTACCGTTTTGTATTCACAAATCCAGCAATACTAGGGCTTCTTACCTGTGTGAGTCTTCATATGTGTAATTAAATGACTTTTATTTGCTGTTCTGTATTCGCAAGTAGAGCAAATAAAAGGCTTCTCTCCTGTGTGAGTTCTCATATGCCTAACTAAATGACTTTTATTTGCTGTCCTGTATTCACAAACACAACAAAAATGAGGCTTCTCTCCTGTATGAATTCTCATATGTCGCTTCTCTCCTGTATGAATTCTCATATGTCGCTTCTCTCCTGTATGAGTCCTCATGTGTCTAACTAAATTACTTTTCTGTGCTCCTTTGAAATCACAAACAGAGCAATTATATGGTTTCTCTCCTGTATGAGTTCTCATATGTATAACTAAATGATGTTTAGTTACTGATCTGTGTTCGCAAATAGGGCAAATAAAAGGCTTTTCTCCTGTATGAGTCCTCATGTGTGTAACTAAACTAGTTTTCTGTGTTGCTTTGAAATCACAAACAGAGCAACTATATGGCTTCTCTCCAGTATGAGTTCTCATATGTTTAACTAAATTACGTTTCTGTGTTGTTTTGAAATCACAAACAGAGCAACTACATGGCTTCTCTCCTGTATGAGTTCTCATATGTTCAACTAACCTATCTTTAGTTCCTGTTCTGTGTTCGCAAATAGAGCAAATAAAAGGCTTCTCTCCTGTATGAGTTCTCATATGTCTAACTAAACTTCTTTTCTCTGCTGTTCTGTATTCACAAACACAACAAAAATGAGGCTTCTCTCCTCTATGCATTTCCATATGTTCAACTAAACTTCTTTTCTCTGCTGTTATGAATTCACAAATGGAGCAAATATACGGTTTCTCTCCTGTATGAGTTGTAACATGTATAGCGAAATTAACATTTTCTTGTTTGATGTATTCCTTCTTATCAACATTTTCATTGTTATCCATGTTCTGCAATAAGCCAGATGCAGTTCCTGTAGAACTACAAGATTTATTATCCATAGTTTCTTATTTAATGTTCATTATATTTGTTTAAACAACAGTGCACCTTTCAAAATGAAATTGAAATATCTTCACACCTGCAACAAAAAGAGATTGTCATTAACCTATTATGAATGTAGAAATCGTTGACCATTGGACAGATTTTTAAAATTTTTCACATTTTGTTAGGATGATGCAACAACAAAATTCTAGTTACAAATGGTTGCGTTCAATTTGATAATTGAATTGCTTATTGGTTGTTTTTACATCAAATTGAGTAGGGTAGACGATGAAAACCCATGAGAAAGTAATTGATTTTGGGTGTTTTAGCACTATATGTTAGGTGACATGTTTCAATTACTTCCATTTGTAATATGCTGACTTATGGGACTTTAGCAGCAATCGATGTAAACATGTAAAAACACCTTTAATAAATATTTGAATCCCTTCAAAATACTTGAGAGTACTAGTACAATATTTGCTGCAATTCGGTACTAGTACAACAGCCATTACAATTTATTTTGGTTGACTATAAAATGATCCACTTTTGACAGATGACAGGTGAACTGAAAAGTCTGAAAAATTTCTAAGTGCTGCAGCTGCACTTGTGCATGAAAAAACTACACATACAAATTATTATCAGTAAGATGGTCACAATGTTTGTGTGCAACTAGTAAGAAAAGTGAAGGAAAGTTTGTTTCCGATCAGCGTGCAGGAAATGGCTATTTTCCATGCTACTGCAGAAAGTGATTCCATTTTCTGCTTCTATTTAACTGTCATAGTAACGACTCATTCTTTTATACTAAATCATATAATCTGTATACCTACGAATATTTTACTGTTGTCAAATAATTTTCCAAATTAAATGTCAAAATACAAAATTATTTTAAACATTCTATTTTTGTAAAAAGAGATGCTTGTATGAAAAATGTTGTTTATAACTTGCTCAGGAAAGTGTTTCCCGCATACATGAGATTCACATATCAGAACTTCTTGAAATTGTTATGAAAATTACTATTTCGGCCTAAGCCGAAAAGTTATTCCATATTTTTATTTCTTATCGCCTTAGGGACGAGTGCGTTTATGTAATGTTATTGTTAGTTCTTTAGCAACGACGTAATCATACCGGCTCACGCATTTTGCAGGCCAAAAACATGTTGGAAAAGTATAATTTTTTGTCTATTCACATCCTGAGTTCCTAGGGGTTGTAAGATCAAAGAAGAATGACTTGTCTTACTCTGGTGAATTTTGGTCTTGAATCGTCTTTTACATGTGTGGCAACGAGCATTTAACAATTTCGCGGGCTTGGTAACATGCAAATGGCAGAGAAATACGGCAAAATTTCTACTGTCCGGCCCTGAACTTTTTCATGGTATCACTGGACGTAGCATGTCGAAGCAAAGATGGGGTTAATTCGGTTTCCAGAAATATGGCTGCCACTGACAAAATGCACCAGGTTGAGGCCGTGCTGGTACCCTTATTGGAGGTGATCTGTGTTGTACACGTGCTCTGGACTCATTAGGATGGCTTTATATAATTTAATTTCAAGGTGAGCACCCGTTGAATATCGCATTTCACTCGCGTAAATAAAAAACAAACACTTTAGTAACAGCTTTTTATGTGGATGCTTCATATCATGTACACATTTTTTTTCACATTATACAACAAATGGGTAATCAAAAGTAATTTAGAAGTGCTAATCGAGAAGTAATTTTTGAGTGCTAATATGGAAGTAGTTTTGAAGTAAAAGGGTTAAGTGACGGCTTGAACCGTTAAAATGCTTATATTCCCCCCCTTGAGGGCTGAACGCCCGAAAACAAATATCAATTGGCTTACATTAAGTCAAGGCATCTCGCCTGTTATTAAAACCAAAGCTAAACCGATAACCTTTGGCGCGACATGTTATAAAAACCGCGTGAAAACATAAAAATGGCGGGGAGTTCAGATATTAATCAATTTTACATTCAAATTTCTAATTAGTCTCAAAATTCCGATGTGTACAGGTGACTCCAGCTGGGATACGTGATTGGCCCAATTCTGTATCGAAACAGTTGAAGCGTTGTCGAGCAATTAAGCTGCAAAACCGCTGGGCCGCTGCCATGGCTACAAACTCCAGGCTCCACCCCGTTGTCGTGGTATATGGTCACTCAGGAAAATATGACCTCGTTTTACAATTTCTAGCTTTCACATGGTTACTGTCGTTTCAGGGGAGTTCAGCTATACTCGTAACCAAATCTGGCCTCCTGTTGATGAGTTCCAGTGCCTTTGGACATTGTTGCCTCTACTCGAGCTTTGGTGCAAATGTGTCGAACCATATTACTGCCTCAGAAACGTGTAACGTGGTTCCTCCAGGTGTCTTGATTCCACCAGTGCTTGGGATATGTGCTGCATGACCTGCAAGTGGCTTCACCACTGTGCTGGTCACATATGTTCGCACTTCGAAAATTCAGGCACTGTCACACACTGTATTACTGTGCCCTTTTGAACGCGTATAAATTTCTCTAATTAGAATGCTCGTGGTTATTTAATATTGATTTAAGACTACAGCTTACTGCTGTATGTTACAAAATAATTTATGATATTTTAACCTTTTAGACTAGGAGTGAAACTTGAAATTGTTGCATTTATTTTTGACTACAAACGTTTAATTTATTCTTAGAACCCTTTTCACATTGAGTTCTCTGCTAGTTACATTGTTATTCATCAATTAGTCTTACTAATTTGCAAAACGTCTCATTCACATTGTACTTTTGCTTGGAAAATTGATGTGTTTTGATTTAAAAGGCTGTAGGTAACTTGTGCCCTAATGGAAACATAGTTATATACCGGGTGTTGACTTGTGCTACGTACCATAGGAATTTGCATGGTAAATTCTTTATATTAAATGATTACTTCTCTAATTATTTTTGAGCTAAAGTGTACATACATTTTTTGTAGAGAAAATACTACTGCTTTTGTTAACATATTTCCATTTACCGGAACCGAAAGAATGCAAAACAATTAAACTAACACTTTTACAAAAATCAGTGGTGCCATGGAATTATCAAAACAAACTAATGCACTTACATTTGTCTGTCATTGCAGTTAACTTTTGCATTTTCAGATTATTATAAAACCATAAGACGCATAATAGGAAATAATTTTATTTACGTGTATTTTAAAACAAAGAAAAGTATTAGAAAAATAATGGAAAATAAAATTAAATCTTTAAATAACCCACCACTCACTGCTGAACAATAGCCCAACCTGTTGTAAAATTCTCATCTAATATTTGCTAATTGATACTGTTATTTGACTACTCTTCGCTCAAATACAATTTTTCAGCTCTTCTAGATTTTGAAATATTCATCTAGAGTAAATTTTGATTTCAAATATAGCCAAAGAAAGAAATCATTTGGTGAAAGGACGGGGGACCGAGCAGACCAATTAATTGAATAATTTGCATCAATCACCTTATTCATTTAATTGATTTAAGCTGTGACTAACAGTACATTATGCACTAAAATTAGTTTATAGCGTACAAGATGAAATTAACAAAATAATATGTGATGCCACAAATCATAAGAAATTATAGTTCTTAAAACAAATAAAAATGATACACTAAATTAGGTTTAACTATCATGTAACAACATAGCTATTATACAAATAGTAGCCGAGTAAGATATGTTAAAAACAAAGTAAAAAATGTAAATTAATAGACATCTACTATGTACCGGGTGGCCAATTAAGAAGGGCACTCGGCCGTATCTCAAAAAGTAATTGTCGTAAAGACTTGAGGTAAAAAAATTTATGACTAAAGCTGCCAAGAGAAAAAGCTGGAAATTATTTTTAAGTTTCTAGAATGGCCGCCAGGGGGCGTAATCGCAGTCTTGAATTTTAAATCCCGTTTTTTGAGAAATATTCTTATGTTACAGATAGCTAAAATTGACACCGTTTTAAAGCTGAGATAAATTAGATTTTTTTTTTCCTTAAATTCTTTTTGCTCTATCTCTTAATGGAAAGTGGTGGGGGTGTCCGAACATTTTCGGAAATAAATGTCAATAACTTCAAAATGGCTGAACGGATTTTGTCAAACTTGGAGTCGTTGAAAAGGGCTTTTCTTAGACTATCAACGCTGGTTTGGGCGACTTGATTTAGATTACTTGTGTTGCCACTAGAGGGCGTTTTGCGACAACACTACAAATAAAATGGAGTTTCTCAAAAAAATTAAATGCAACAATATCACTTTTATTTCAACAAAATATAGCCAAATAAGCGTCTAACACGCTAGTGAAAACCGCAATTCGATATTTCATTCCTAACCTAAAATATCAGTAAAAGAAGTTAAAACTCGAAATGTCGCATCTTTGGGAATATTTTCAGTATACCTGCCATTATTAAATCCTAATTATCGTTCTTTTAGCAAAATATATATAAATTTACTGTTAAAATACCAACATTATATTTAAAATGTCAATAATAATTAATACTCATTAAATATGATATAATATTGCCCTTCTCTCCACACGCGCCTATCAAGATACTCCATCGCATAGATTTTAACAGAAACAGTTGCGTTTTCATTGTTTTGAAAATAAACACGAAACATATCAAACACATGTACAGGTGGAAAACGCATTCTTTACAAATAAGGCCACCAAGCTACACTATAAATAGCTGCAATCTTAATATGATTTACACTTAAACACCACCATTATAATTTTTGCTATTTTGTTTTCCAAAGCACACTTGGATTTTAAAAATTTGGAATTTCGCGTGGACAGAAGGGCAATATTCAATCATATTGAATAAGTATTATTTATTATTGACATTTTAAATATAATGTTGGTATTTTAATAGTAAATTTATATATATTTTGCTAAAAGAACGATAATTAGGATTTAATAATGGCAGGTATACTGAAAATATTCCCAAAGATGCGACATTTCTTTGTCGCTTAATAAATTTTGGTCTATACTACATGGATATTAAATAAATTTTTCTTTCTAGTAACCGTAAAAGTGTAGCATTAATTAACATTAAAGTGCAAATTAGGGATGTCGGCGGGTACCAGAGTACCCGGGCCGACCCGGGTAATAGTTAACCCGGGTATACTTTCAGGACCCGGGTTCCCGACTAGTAAATTTGTAATTTTCAGGGTCAGCCTTTTTCAGAGAAGATGATAAAATCTTAAAAACAATAGGAATAAGCTCTAGAAAAACATAACTATGCAGTAAAAACACATAATATTGTTTCTTGTTTCATATACGGCAACATCCGCTTCACGGAAATATTCAACCTGTCAATGGTACCATTAAATCGCACCAGTATGGGTAACATAAACATCCTGTGTGTGATGTTGATGTTGCTAGCAATTTCGGATAAAAAGTCACGTACTTGAATTTGATAGCACTTGGAAGTTTGAAAATATTTACGAATAACAGACGACTTGCATTTTGAATTGATTAGGTACTATTTCAATTTATTTCAGTTTAAAACTCGCCGCGTAAAAGAAAAAAATTGTAGCTACCTCTGATATTCAGATGTACGTTAACATTTTTATAATATATTGCGGGTACCCGAGAGTACCAGGGTACTGTTTTCGGGTACCCGGGTTTGATTTTAGACCAGGCATGACATCCCTAGTGCAAAATTATTTTTTCATTTCAATTATAAATTTTACTCATGTCACTTTGCAAAGCGGTACAGTCGTCTAGTGAGTGCACAACCTTCCAAAGCTGTAAGTCATCAGCAAACAGAGCATGTTCAGAGTGATCGATGACAGCTGGCAAGTCTTTAATAATAATATATAAATCCAAGCAATAACAATGGCCCCAAATTGGCACCTTGGGGAACTGCCGATGGTGCTTCATACTTTTTTGATACAGTTTTTGTATAAGGTCACTAGATTAATACACTAAGTGTAAGGCACCGTCATTCCATTCCTCGCTTGGAATGTGAGAGAATTGTGAGATAAAGATAACAAATACAAATTTTTCAAGTGCAATAGCAAAGACACTAGTTTTTGGGGATTTTCTTTTTGGTGTAATGGCACTGCCGTAAAGTCAACTTCTTGTTAGATTGTGTTTATATCCCCAGTTGGAGAAAATTGTGCGTTAAGGATAGATATAAAAAATCACTAATGGCGGTACTTTCTCAAGTTGTGTACACAGATGTGTAAAACTGCTAAACTGTAGCTTCAATAATGAAACTTTTAACTTTTAACATTAACAGTTCAACACTTAATTTTAATAATAATGTAATACGTTGGTAGTACCCTTATTAACACTACACAATTAATTTTGTTATTTTAAACGGTTGATAGAGTCAGACTATCAGCTGTTTTGCAGAGTTAAATTTTATATGTGCATACTTATAGAGAGACACCACTTTTCAAATTTTTTTATACATAATTCAACCTTAGTTTCGTTAATTATAATTTATTTTTGTTTTCTAATATATCTATAATTTATGATAATTTATTTAATTTCAGTTATATTCTATTTTACTTTTATTTTGGTTTTCTATTCTATACAATCTACCCATTTCATAATTTTAAATTGATAGTTTATATTTTGTTTATACATAATTCAACTTTAATTTTGTTAATCATAATTTATTTTTGTTTTCTATATATGTATAATTTATGTTAATTTGTAGTTTATATTTTGTTATAACCTATTATTATTTGCTCACGAATTTTATTTTGACATAAACAGCAATGCTGCCTGTCATATACCGGGTGTCCATTCTCAAAGTCGAACATAGGCACTTAACATTAGCGCATTGACTCGTTCTTCATTGCAATACTTCATTTGTCTGTAGACTGTAGATAATTTTAACAGACGTTGACAGAAAATATACCTGATTTACGCCAACTAATTACCAATTTTTTTAACAAATGCTATCGAACTTGAAAAGCAAGGAATGGCATATTTAAAAATTCCCAAGTTTTAAATTAGTATTTTAAAATAAATATTGCATCTTGAATATTATTATTGGTATCATTTGATGCGTAATAATTTTATCTTTCCATTGATCTCATTACCTTCCCTGTAAGTTGAATTGGCGAGCAGGAATCGGCAAAAACGTTCAATACAATGTTAATCGCCTATGTTCGACTTTGAGAACGGACACCCGGTATATGTAATAATAATAATAATAATAATAAAACTGTTATTTAAAAATTTGTGCCCAATGCAAGTGTCATTTTCCACGCTTTGGTGTACGTTTTGAACCTCCTTATTGCACCTACAATTATTTAATAACGTGCCTGTAATTTTAAACTTAATGTATTAGTCTGTTAATGGCTGTACTATTTGGAATTTGCTGATACGGATATTTTACACTAGGCAAAGCGATTACTTGATGAGCGCTATTTCCACCATAAAACCATTTTTGTTATAGACAAGGTCTAAATACGCGAAGTACCAGGTACCTTAGACAATTTAAACAGAAAAAAATTAATAATGAATTATTATAAACGTCAAACAGCAATAACAAGCAAACAAACAACATAGGTATATTGTTTGTTTAGGTAATTCCATCGCACAACGGAGTTTTTGAAAATTTAATTTTCATTTTTATTGATTTACAATATTCCTGAAAATGGAAACTTGTTAACATTAGTACGAATGAACGCAGTATTTGTTTCTCTACAAAAAATATCTTTACACTTTAGCTCTAAAATAATTAGGGGAGCAAATAACTGAATATAAAGAATTTACTATGCACGTCCCTATGGTGCGTCGGGCAAGTCAGCACCCAGTATAGCTATGCCTTTTACAGGACGTCAATTCATGTGATTTTGATATGACAGTATATGTTACATTTTGCAATAAAAATTACTAAGAGCCCATCAAAACCAGAATACTAAGTATGTAAAGTAGCGAGTTTTAAAGATTACGCTAATTGGTTTACCGGCGGATAAAACAAAACAAGATTAGTTACATGTCACAATTAAACAATTTGTAAATGTCATAACAAAATAAATGTCCTTTGCTTTTTCTAAATTAGAATTAACCTTTAGCGAACGATTTTATTAATAAAAATAGTACAATTAAGCGAGACACAGAATTGAATTTTTTATTATTTATTCTTGTATTTTTCAATTGTTTTTTAAATTTCAATAAAAACGAATGTGCCATCAATGACTTTCCGTCCAACGTAGGTAACTAGATTTATTTTGCTCATTTCATTGGTTTTTAAATTTAAATTTTAAGACCATTTTACTCGATTTTTTTCAAATGGAACATATTGAAAATTTTATATCATTGAAAACAACATAAAAAGTGCATTATTTATCTAATAAACTCAGACAGCTTGCATTTTCCAAACATGAAAGCTAGTAAAATATTAATTGTGTGTATATTTAACAATTTCTTATATTCAAAATGTAAATTTTCAAGTAACTAATTATCCATACTTCAATAAAAATAAAAAAGTCGTAATGATTAAGATATTTATTCTCCAGTAATGTAATAAACCATTTGTTAAATTTTTTCAATTTATCCCTTCAATAATGCATTTATAATTCGTAAACTGATGAAGCCAATTTAATTGTGCGAAACATTTTTTAAATATTAAACTATTTACGACTTAATGATTTTTATTTAGTATAATATTAATCATGCAAACTTAACAAAAACTTGACTATAATTAATCTCCTACTACAATTTTTAAAATTATTATTATTTATTGCCCTAAACTGACAAGACTAAATTGTTATTTTTCTGCCAAATCAAAGAAAATGTTTTTTACCTGACCAGCCAGAGAAAATACAGTTAGTTTTGTTGGTTTCGTGTGGAATCTATACCAACAACTCTCCAATGCATTCTGTACAACTCAAAATGATTATAATGTTTATTTGTAGGTAGCTATTTCCCGGTTTGGAGAAAAAATAGCATACTGAACTAAAGCACTTTTCACGACTAATCTGTAGTTCTTGAACTCGCTTCCATCGTCCAAGAAACGTCTACAGGTCCATCGCAAAAAGTGATTCATTAGCTCCTTATAAAACAGTATACTATTTCCATATTCAAACGAAAATTATGTATACGCACCTCAAGCCTGTGAAGTATATGAGTAAATCTGCATAATTAGAGTAGACATGTTGCTATTGAGCCAGATGCTACATTTTTGAAGTTTTACCATTGATCTGAAAGAGGAGAATATTCATTTCACAAAATAATGTTTTTTAGTTGCTTAATAAAGTATAAACATTTACAAATATTATTATAGCAGCACATACAAACTATATAGTATATACCAAACAAGTTCAAAAATTCAAGCAGTTAGCATTTAGAGGTAGAGGATTTGAGAATTGTACTGAATCTACAATATGTATGTAGTGCACCTTATTAATAAGTTTGTGATGCACAAAATCCGATGATCAACGCCCAGTTTAGCTCATGTCGAGTTATGTTGCACATATACACCAGGTGCCTAAATTCTGAAATGATTTACTCACATTTCTGTATCCATACATCATCTGACTGACGATTGTAAATGGTCGATATCATACGGTGTAATTTTCGCAAATGCCTAATATTAATCTGTATTACAACACACAACCCATACAAACAGCGTCGCCATATTAAATACCTTGTTTGTTGCCTATTGCTCTACTCAGCTGCAAAGTACCTACTCCATAAAAGTAACAAGATAGAGAAGAAATAAAAAAGCCTGAAGCGTGCATGTTATACTTAATAGCACTTCTCTATCTACTTAGATGTCACATTATGTTTATTATAACACCGAAAACAGTGCTACAATGGAGTCCATTACAGCACTGTTTTTGCATTGTTATCTTCATATGAAAAACGTTGAAACAGCCTACTTTGTTTTTTAAAACTGACAGATTATCACATTTATGAAATGTCAAAATTCAACGTTTTTGATTATTTCTATGCAAAATAGACAAAATAGTAAGTATATTATACTCCTTTAATAAGAGGAATTGAAGCACTTGTTCTATTGGAGCACTTCTTGCTGTGCTCGTCATGCCCCAAACCCACTCGTGATACTATAAACCCTCTTATTAAACTAGTATAATAATATACTATTTTAATTGGTATATAATTTCGACGGCAAATTAATAGATCGTTGTATTAAGTAAAGTAAAAACTAGTTTTTACTTCCCTCGTCTAAAAGTCACCGCGAAAAAATCACCTTCCAAGATTTCTTCAGATCTTCACGTTTCAGAGTCAGTGGTTGACGAAAAACAGGTTTTCTCAATTCCGTCTGTCTATCTGTTTGTCTGTTGGCAGTACCTATAGCTCAAAAACTATTTGTTGAAGGAAGACGATATTTTGCATGTGGATTATATGTCTACTTGGCATGAAACCGAAAAAATTTCGGTCAAATATATTATTAAGGCTCCTCGTTTACATTTACGGCCCCACGTATGTTATATAACATACGCAATTAACTGTATATTAATATTATAATTATTTTTAAACTTTTATAAAAATCAATAGTGCCTTGAGACTCTTTTTAGGGTTGGTTCGATAATCTAGTAGCTTGTCTTGACTTTTAATTGTGTACTGACATTTACTGTCACCTTGCATGCAAACAATACTCCATCAATAATCTCAATTAAATATGACAAATATTCATTCTATTCACATGTAATTGACTCAATATTATAAGGTAAGTACCTAATTATATTTATTATACCGATTTAATTGTCTTTTATTTGATACAGCTTCAATAGAATAGACTAATACCCACATGGAAAAACCCTCGCTTTTCCTGCTTTAATGTGTAATGTCAAGTCCAAAACAACACTTCTTCTGACCTCAACAGCCCGGATCCTCTAGCTAGTCCTGCTGTGATGCACTGCTTACTGACAAATAGCTGTCAACCCGTCAAAACCTCGGCTGCTACCAGGAAAGGCTTAGTTCCAACTCAGCAAAAGCCACTGCAACCTTTCAGATGTTCCCTCGTTCCAACGGCTTCACGGCAAGTCTGCTATCCTAGATGATCCCTTTTTAATATTCTTTTTCCTTAGCTCCAACTTTAGCAATTTATGTTTTTTTTGTTGATTTTCTAATAATGGTAACAAAATCTGCTTAGCTCCTGTGTTACAATTATTTATGCCCTCTACAAATTAAAATAATTTGAGTTCTACCTACTCATCTTATTATTTCAATAGAAATTATATTTGTCATATGTAATCTGAGCATGTATTTATCTTATACCTTTTAAAACCATTAAAGAATAATCAAGTGCTATACATATCATCTTAGTTTGCATCAAAATTAAATTCTATTAATGACTTTCAATTAAACAGGCAATTCTTTTATAAACTGTTCTTATTTGATTATATTTATATACCAAATTTTATATTTAAATTAATCTTCAACATAGACTGCCCTTTATGTATCATGGCATAATTCCCCAAATTAATAAAAAATTATTTAAAATAAACATTTATTTTTAATTTTTTTCTTAATTTCCCTTTTAATATGAACATTCAATAACGAATTCTAACATTCTCATTTAACATAAGTTTATAACAATTATAAATCATTTTTGTTTTTATAGAAACATATTTAATTCGTTGAACAAACAACAACTTTTACAATTATTACGTCTTTTTATGCAATGTATGGATAAATAATTGTAATATGGAATCTTCCTCTTATTCATCCATCTCTTTCATTTACTAACTCATATGTGTTATTATTATTAAATATTTTTTGTATTTTATAAGGTTCTTCATATGCATGTCCCCTATTTTAAATTGCACCCGTTTTAGTATTTTTTTTATTTTGTTTCTCTTCGTATCTGTCGTGAATCGTCTTCAATTTTCTTCTCGTTCTTTCTAACAATTGCATAATTTCAACATCACTTTGTTCTTTCCTCCAAGGTCTAGCTGATATTACTTGTTTACACAAAGTAATTGGGCTCATCTCCGTTGTTGTATTCGGAACATTATTTATAAAACTTTCCACATCTGGTAAATATTGTACCCATTTATTATGATTTTCATGTTTTAAAATTCTTAAATATTTGATCACCTCTTTAATGTACCTTTCTGCAATATTACTTTGAGGTTGTCTTATACTACAAAAACAAATCTTTATTCCCTTTCTATCCAAATTATTTATTAATCCTGTATTTCTAAAATATGTTGCATTGTCTGCCAAAACTCTTCTTGATTTACCTACTTGTTCTTCAAAATGTTCAATTGATTTAATAACATGTTCAGTATTACTGTTTTTCGCTGGATATAATTTTATAAATTTTGAAAACGCATCTACCATAATTATATTTGTTTATAACAGCTGTTTTTTAGGTACATATATATATAGTTCAGGAAAATTAGTCAGCTAATTATCTTCTTATAATAATATCTTTGACGTTTCGTCAGCTCAGCTGACTTCCTCAGAAAATACACAACACGTTGAAATACAATAGACTAAAAGGAAAATGAGATTAAGGTTAGATCACTTAAACAATGTATATTTACTCTTACCTTATGTAATGTCGATTGAAATTTTGAGATAGTGAGTATGTACAATGTTCTAAGGTTAATAATTCTTACAATATAACTTGTAAAGAATATTTAAAACGATTTCGTAGATGTCAGATGTCAAAATTTGAAATTTAAATTTTCTTATTTTAAAGGTATAACTTGATACAAAAATTTTATTGTAAAAGATATCTTGATATTAAGTGTAATTTAAATGATACAGTTTTTTTTTGTTCTGTGTCAATTATAGAAGAAAATTTTAGAGAAGATTATAGTAAATGGAATGAAGATTTTCTATGTCGGTTTTGTAATTAATAGAATTTGTATTTTTTTTAATTTCAATCATTTCATATATAAGGCGACCTAAAGGTAAGTAAAAAGCTTTTTACCTACCTTTAGGTCGTCGCTCTTTAATTATTTAACTCAACAATTGAACATTATATAAGTGTACTTGAGGCCCGTCTACTAGCAACAGTGAAGACGTCGCGAATTCTTTAATTAAGATGTTAAAGGGAGCGCCAACAAGTTAATACTCAGGCACACTGATATATGTCAAGAAACTTGTAACTTCACTGTATATCTAAATAAACAATTATTGAACTCAATGCTTGTAATTAAAATGAAAGAGAGCAATACCCTTAACTAGTTTTATTATCAATCAAAACTTGAGACATCCAAAATTAGCCTATTATATGAACGGGACGGCGGGGTACCCCTATTAACTTAAACTACTAGTCTTTCTAATGTTTACACAGCGTTTTCATATGCAAAATATCATCAAAATCATGTATCTGTTCGTGGTTACACTTGTAGACGTTTAATGAATCAGATTAACTGTCAGCTTGACAGCTCCCAATCGTCAGCTATCACCTGCGGCAAGTAGTCCTCAAAACTGCCTGGTGACTTCCAGCAGACTAAATTTTCTGTAGGTTTTCACGCCTACACATTTTTTCCTGTTAAACAAGCAATAAACTTTGCAAACGTGATTCCGTGGTTTCCCAAATCGCTTCTAAGCTCAAATTTATATTCGTCGGAAAAATGACACTCGCTTCTTAAATCTCCTACCAGGAAGGTTGGCCAGTAACATTCCCTACTATAGCCCAAACCATATGCTATGGCGAGATTATCACTTATATACCACGAAACCCCTTGCACTTTCAAATGCTGTCACACGTTTTTTTCAAAACAAAATCGTTGTTTATCTTTTTCCTCTAGTAACGACCAATGCCAATCTGATATTAATTTTTATGAGTTATTATCGCATTAATCCCACTTGATCTCTTATTCAACACTTATATACTGTAGATTACTAGTATTAATAGCATATGCTTTTAGCACGTAACAAACTCCCCCCTTACCAGAAAGGAAAAATTTCAACGACATTTTTAACTAAAAAATAACTTTATCCTATAAGGATACATACATATACGCTAGAGAGTCAGTAAACCGTCTGTCATCAATCTTTAACAACCCAAAACCCATACCACAAACAAGCAACTACACTGTAAAGACGGTAATGATTTCAGGAGAAACCCAAGACCAGACCAACCTCACGACAAGGATCGAGGCTGCTCGTCGCTGCTGGGTGTTAATGCTGCGCCGGTGAACAATCCCGTAACAACCTATCGCGAAGAAGTTCCGATCCCACGAACCCCCCTAAAATCACCCCAAATCCTTACAGTGTACCCCCCCCCTGACTACTTCCAATAACCCCCGAGGCGGAAGCATACCTTCACACAGGTTCAGGCACTGTCAGACCAAAATAGCAAAACCAAAATGAAGAATAACCAGGATCTTTCTTTTGACAACCCTGGGGAGAAAGCAACCCCAGTGAAAGAGGGTTAAAGAAACCAGAAAAGCGATAGGCAGAAGCCAACATCCACACAACTGTGTGCTCCGACGGAGGGATCCTTCAGTGCCCCGAACGGCCTGAAGAAGATCCCCACCAATCTTCATCTCACTCACCACCGGAAATTTCATCCGCCCTAGATCAAAGAGAATAAAAGATACCAAAATGTCATTCACCCAAGTAAACAGCTCATTCAAAACAAAATCGGCATTCACTACATTATAAAAGAGAGGTATAGACACAGTTTTAAGAAAAAAAAGAAGGCGAAGAATGAAAGACTGGTTATCTTAAAATTTAGTAGTGTAAGGTTACACACACTATATATCCCCAAGGGACATACCTACCCTAAAAAAAATAACTAAGAAGTGGTACTTCTTTAATAGTTATCCTCGTCACCCTTATTTCCCAACAGGGAAAGCAGGATATCACAACGCTCTCCAAACACAACAAAGAGAAAACCAGATATTAATATTTCCTAACAGGGAACTCCCTATGTGTTACAACCAAAAAAAAAGAGAGAGGGGGAAAAGAACAAGATGTTAAAGTTCCCCAAAGAGTGACCTTCCCTACTGTGCCCATCCAGCCACCCTATACTTTACACGAAATTCAATAACAGCTGGAATAACCAATCACAGCAGCAGATCATACCAAATACTTCATTCGGCAACAAAGGCTCAAAAGGAAACTAAAGGACATTAACTCGGGGACAGAGGCAGGTCCCATAAATCCGGAACGAGCCGATACTCTAAATGAGTAAACGAAACCGTTCTCCAACTCCAAGCATGACCAAAAGCGAAACCAAAACAAGGACTCGAGACTCACTTATGGATCTAAATCCGCGTAAGCGAAATGAATACCGACACAAAAAAAAACTCACACAATACGCCTAGCTGAAGGTATAACACAGCAACACTACGCCACGAAAATCCCAAAAGAGTATCCAACAAAATCCAACAAGCTAACTCGAACCTACACCAAAGCGAAAGATAAACTTCACTCGACCTGAATGCAAGTCAACTATAAAACCTAACCAACTGCTAACTGCAAGCTACTCCAGTGTTGCTAGAGGAAGAACTAGATGACAAGCTCCCTAAAGTGACCTACCCTGCAATGCCCAACCGACCACCATATACTTTACAGGAGGAAAAGCAAGATAAAAATGCTCCCTAAAGTGACCTTCCCTACAGTGCCCATCCAACCACCCTATACTTTATAGGAGGGAAAGCAAGATAAAAATGCTCCCTAAAGTGACCTTCCCTACAGTTCCCATCCAACCACCCTAAGCACATCAAAATTCATTAATTCATCTCAGAGTTAACATAAGGTTTCAAATCCTTGGCATGCCAAGTCCCCTTTAATACTTTTCCGTCAGGGTCTTTGAGTTCATAAACCCATCGTGAAAACTTTCGATTAATAATAAACGGTCCTATAAACTTTGCAGCGAGCTTGGAAGTAAACTGACGAACAGCATCCGATAACACATAGTTTCTACGCAATACTGCTTGATCCGGAACGAACTCGAAAGGTCGTCGACGAAAGTCATAGCAAGTTTTTGACTTTTGATAAGCCTTATCTAATCGACGTTTAACATCAGCATACAGTTGCTGGAATACTGTAGAACGATTATCTAAATCTCTATCACGATTAAATTGAATTTCCGGGTTTCCATCACCTACTACCGGTTCGTGATTTAATATGATTTCTCTGCCGAAATTAATGAAATATGGAGTTTTTCCCGTAACTTCATGAACTGAGGTACGTATAGCACAAACTACGTGAGACAGATATTTATCCCAGTTTCGATGACGATCTGATACATAAGCTGTCAACATTGTTTTCAGCACTCTGTTTATACGTTCCGTAGGATTAGCTTGAGGATGATAATTGGCAGTGAACGAAATTTTACAGCCATACTTCTGATTTAAAGATTGAAACTCATGACTGCGAAACTGAACGCCATTATCACATATGATTCGCTTCCTCAACAATACGCGAAATAATCTTAGCTGATGCTGTACGGAGCGGAAAGACTAATGGAAACTTACTAAAACAATCAGCCACTACAAATATATACGCATACCCTCGTGCTGAACGAGGTAAGGGTCCTACAATATCACAACAGATTAATTCCCAAGGTTTCGAAATTAATGAATGTCCACCAATATTCCCTGCAGGGGCTCTCTGTTCTGGTTTAATTCATTGACACGTTTCGCAACGGCGAGCATAAGCAGCCACATCATAACGTAGTTTAGGCCAGTAGTATCTTTGTGCAATACGATGAAAAGTTTTATTAACACCCGTATGACCAGCGGTCTTAATATCGTGATTCTGTTTGATAATTTCTTGGCGTTAAGTCTTTGAAACAACCAGTTTCCAATGATCTTCATCATCTGCCAACTCTGGATAATCGGTTCGAACATATTTATACAATTGACCGTCACTAACTCTCCAATGGGGAAATTTTCGAGGATCGTCAATAACTAATCGACACATGCGATGATACCAGGGATTACCAGCAGGACCAAACTGAACATTAATAGCATCAATAACATGAACAGCACGAGACAAAGTGTCAGGCACAACATGTTCTTTACCTTTTCGATGAATAATGTCAAAATCATACTGTTGAAGGCGAACTGCCCATCGAGCGATACGACCAACAGGGTCTTTAATACTGTTAAGCCATTTTAAGCTATAATGATCAGTCACAACCGTGAATTTAGTTCCCTCAATGTATGGTCTAAGTTTTTCAATAGCAAAAAGAACAGCGAGACATTCGCGCTCTGTCTTGCTAAAATTTCGTTCGTTTCTAGTTGTCGAACGACTAATGTAACATATTACTTTCTCTCCATCAGACTGTTGTTGAGTAAGTACGGCACCAATACCATAACCAGAAGCATCCGTTTGAATAACAAAGGGGACAGAAATATCAGGGCAAGCTAATATCGGAGCAGATATCAAATGTTCTTTAATATCACTGAAGGCTCGTTCACAATTACTATCCCAGAAAAATTTCGCATTCTTGCGGAGCAAAGATGTAAGAGGTCCTATAAGTGAAAAAAAAATTTGGAACAAAGCGACGGTACCATGACGTCATACCAATCACTCGACGTACTTCCTTCACTGACACGGGAATAGGAATACGATTAATCGCATCTACTTTTTCTGGGTCTACCAATAAACCGCGTGAATTAACTACATAACCAAGATACTTAAGTTCTGGATTACAAAAATGACATTTGTTTTGACTTAAAGTAAGACCAGCAGATAACAACCGAGACACAACCTCACGGAGAGTAGAAAGATGTTTTTCGAAAGTTGGCGTACAGATTACAATATCCTCGAGGTATGTAAAGACATATGGTTCCAAATCAGCACCAATAACACGATCAATTAAGCGTTGCCACGTTGCCGGGCTGTATGCAAACCAAAAGGAAGGCGGCGAAATTGAAATAACCCCCTATTAGGTACGGTAAACGCTGTTAAAGGGCGTGAAGAAACAGCTACAGGTATCTGCCAATATGCGGATTTAATATCAAGAGTCGTAAGATAATGAGCATCACGAAGTTTATCCAAGGTGCTTGACACATACGGAATAGGATAAGCATCAGGTTGACTGACTTTATTAAGTTGGCGATAATCAACACAGAACCGATAACTACCATCTTTCTTCTTAATCATTACTATCGGAGATGACCAAGCAGAAGTCGAAGGTTCTACTACTCCCTCATCCAACATTTTCTTTAACTCAAGATCTACCTGTTTCTGCAGAGCAGGAGAAATAGGATAATATCGCTGCTTGATAGGCGACGATGTGGTTTTAATCTCATGTTCGACAACATGAGTGCATCCTAACTTATTTCCCATTTTACGAAAAACTTCTTTGACAAAACAATCTAATTGTTCGCGCTCAACTTCAGATAAATGTTCTACGGCCTGTATAGCATTAACTTCGGGGATCAAGTGATCTTTCGAGAAGGTCCATTCGTTAATTCTAAGATCGGTTACAATATCCATCCTACGCAAAAAATCGGATCCCAAAATCAAAGTATGGGGTACGGAAGGCACAACTAATAACTCACAAGTGCAAACTCTATCGCGAAGCATAAGTGGTACTGTAACTATACCTAATATTTGACACTCTGCACTATCAGCAACATTACAAGTCCTATCTTTACTTGGTGTAAGCCTACAATGACCTTTCAACAGCTCCCATCCCTTTCTACCAACAACAGTATGCGAAGCACCCGAATCTAACAATCCAAGAATCTGATTACCAAAAATTTAAACTTTAAGATACGGTCTCTCATCAGGACCTGCGTGACTTAAAATATAATCTAAAACAGCTTTAGAACTAGTATCCGAATTATTTACAACATTGACCGAAGAATTTTCTTGACAACGCGCTATTCGGTCGTCTAGCGGCGTCGACCACCATTTCCCCAACATGAAGGGCACGTACGGACAGTAAAATCAGGTCGTCCACAACCATGGCAATATTGTTTACTATTCGCTGAACAATTACGCGCGAAATGATTCGGTTTATTACATTTCCAGCATCTCAAATCAGAAGGCTTGGTCGAATTGATTACTTTCGGTGAGTTATTACTACGAGTTTGAACGTAACCCTCATTTGAGGATACATTCACAGTATGAATCCTAGCATTACATTTCGGCTTTTGATAGGCTAAATCAGGTTCTAACATTCGATTTCCCTGAGTGGGAGGTCCACGGAACCGTTGTGCACGCACATGTGCATCCTCAACAGATTTACACACTCGAAGTAAATGTGAGAAGGAAACAATGTTTTCTAAAGACAATTGGGTTTGAAAATGTGGTAATAGATTCCTACGAATGAGACTAAGGCGATTTGTTTCGGAAGGCATCGATGGTAACCGATGGAATAAGTTTTCCATAATCGACACAAATACGGTTACAGGTTCATCGGCCCCCTGAGTACGACTGCGTATTTCATCCCATAAACAAGCTTCATAATCACATGGAAGAAAAGCTGAACGTAATGCACTAACTAGCTGATTCCAATTATACAAAGTATCTTTAACCGATCGATACCAAATCAAAGCATATTCTGTGAAAAATTCCACAGCTGAAGTGAAAAGTTGTTCCTTAGTAACCCCACGCGCTATTCGCAATTCTTCAACACGCTCTAGAAAACTAGAAAGTCCCGATTGACCATCAAAACGAAGGTTCCATTTATTCATTGGAAGATAATTGTTGTAACGTGGCGGAGCGTCAATAACTTTAGTGCTGTCAATACCAATAGGTGTCGGTAAAGTTTGAAGTGTCGACTATCAATCACATTTGAATTACTAAATTGATTTTGTGATTGATTAGTTTGTGACGGCTCCTCGTCAAGGTCCATTAAGTTAACTGCTTGTGAAATAGAAGGAACTAAAGGTTCATTTTCGGACGTTAATCTGGACTCAAGATCGTCCATAGGCCCTAAACACCTATTATATAGCCCATCTTTATCATCTATTAAAGGCCCCCCAGAAACTAACCGTTCAAGTAGATTTGAAATATGTACCAAGCGGGTCTGAATACGTGTATAATCATTACTACCCCTAACGAATGACTCAGTGGCTAATATCTCTTCCACAAGAATATCAAGCTTCTTATTGCATATTTCCAATTCTTCCACATTATTAATTTCTACTTCCGGGAAAGAAGCATTTCCCGTCTTTTCCAATCTAATACGAGCTCTAAGAAATTTACGCTTTTCTATCATATTTCCCTTGCAAACAATTCGTAATTCATAATCTATTTCATCTACCAACAACCCATCAATATCCATTCTGATTGCATGGTATGGTGCCGGAAGGTAAAATAAATCTCTATACGTATAAGAAACCAATTCCTCAAAACTATACCCTTTTTAACACAAGTATAACGTCTTATTTAATATTCTCAAAGTAATTCTTTGCGTGTCACGTTCTGATGATATTTTCAACTTACATAAACAAATACATATAATAAACAGATCCTAATTACACCATATCTAGCTTTTATTTAATTATGTATAACTACTGTAAATATTGCTCCTTTCCATTATTGTGCGAACTAAAGGTACATGTAACAAATTACAGCCCCACGTTGGGCGCCAAATCTTAGCATTTTACTTACCTTTAGGTCGGCGTTCTATATTTTTAACTCAACAATTGATCGCCATAAAAGTGTATTTGAGGCCCGTTATACTTGTAGACGCTTAATAAATCCAATGACTCCTAACAAATGTCAGCTTGTCAGACCCCAATCGCCGGCTGTCACCTGCTGCACGTAGACCCCAAAACTGCGTGATGACTTTCAGCAGACTAACTTCCCGTAGGTTTTCCGTCTAATACTTGTTGCTTTAATATCGAATTTCAAGATAGAATGAGGTAGATGCCAGAATAATTATACGTACCCTGATAACAGGCAATAAACTATGCAAACGTTTTCCGTGGTTCCTATATCGCTTCTATGCTCGAATCTACATTCGTGGGAAAGTGATACTTGCTCCCATAATTCCCTAGCAGTACGGTCGGTCAGTATTATTCACCTACTATAACCGAAACCACGAGACATTGCGAGATTGCCACATTATTTTCCACGAAACCTTTTGCACGTTAAAATGCTGTCACTCGTTTTTCAAAACAAAACCCGTTGTTTATTTTCTACCCTCTAGTAACAACCACTGCCACTCTGATATTAATTTTTATGAGCTTTCACCGCGTTATTCCCACTTGATTTTTATTTCCTACTTATATACCGTAAACTATTAGTATTAGTGCCATATGCTTTTAGTACGTAACAGGTTATTTACTTTACCACTGACGACGTACGATAAAGTATTTCACACAAAGGCACGAAACAATGTTGATGTTCTTTCTTGGGGGTTGTAGAAAAAAAAATGTTTGTAAAATAGAACTTAAAAAAATGTAGTGTTTTATTGTTTAATGTAGTTATACTTTTAGGTTTTGAAAACCTCAAATAGTCTCATGTGTATCTCAAAAACTAGCTATTATACATGGTGTCCTGTGAGATTAATTGTTGTACATAACCTCAACAAACCATTTTTTATTTTTTTGTAATTAAAAATATACCTGCCCGAAAAAATTCACAAATCTAAAAAGTCACGTTTTTGCAGGGTTATATGAAAAGCAATGTGCCGCGTAAGCACGTGCATATTCCTGGAACGCAATTTCGTAAAAACTACGCAAATGAAAATTTAGAACGTGCTTTAGCAGCTGTCATTGTAGAAGGAAATTCAATGGGGCAAGCTGCTGACCGATGTGGAATTCCTAAAACTACTCTGTGGAGAAAGTGCAGAGGACTGACGAAAAACAAGTTGGGAAAACCTCCTGCACTGAGTGTATTGGAGCAGAGAAATATTGTTCACGCACTCACAACAGCTGCTCGATTTGGATATCCTTTCAATAGAGACGAACTAAAAAATTAATTCAGGAATATCTTACTCGAAAAGGTGCTACAGTCAAGTGGTTTAAAGACAACCTACCAGGCGATGAATAGGTTAGAAATTTTGAAAATCGTAACCCTGAGTTAACTCGCCGTAATTGCGAAAACATGAAAAGGGTTAAGGCTCAACTTTCTGAAGAAGTTATTTCACAATATTTTACTGAATTAGAAGTTACACTTACTAATGTTCCTGCAGAGAACATTCTAAACTATGATGAGACCAACATATCTGATGACCCTGGTCGCATTCATGTGTTTGTGAAAAAAGGATCGAAACATGCATCACGTATAATTGATTCCTCAAAAAGTTCCAATTCTGTCATGTTTGCGGCGCTTGTAGATGGATCCTTGTTACCGCCTTACATTGTATATAGGCCAAAAATATTTGCCCTGAATGGGTTCAAAATGGACCGCCCGATGCTAGATATAATAGGTCAAAATGAAACAATAAAGAAGCCAACCTGCGATCGATTACTAATAATAATCGATGGCAGTATAATCGCAGATCAACCCCCTTATCATTTATACACCACGGTAGCTCAGAAATGTACTTACTCACCGCAATGGCCTAGCTAGCTTCAAAGTCGATGGCCTTAGGTCGCAGATTTCTATCATCAGCTGATCAGCTGCAAGCTTCTTTAATAATAGTCAAAAAAACACAGAGCGCCAGAAATCACAGATTTCAAGAAATAAATAAGATAATAGCAAGCAATTCAGTTTATTTAATTAGCAGATCATATTTGATTGCCACATCAGTAATACGTTGGTAAATTGTTTAATACAATATTAAATGGTCTGAATACAATATAATACATGAGCTGAAAATGCGACACGCACAGCGAAAATATGTGAACCTCTTTTAGGCTCTTAGATTGAATTTAAATGCAATTCAATGAAGGGATAAGCTTACCACTGTCATATGTAATAACCGTTATCTCGGTAGTGATATTAAAATGGCGTGAGGGCACTTTTTACAAGATTTTTTAATACGTATTCATTAAGCAAAACTTTAAATTTGTGAAATGTAGATCATAGAATAATTATTACATTATGTTTTCAACTTATAAAGTGTAAATTAAATTTAGAACTGGTAAATCGGTTAACGGTGATGGAACGTCGTAGATATCTGAGACTAACCTGGTTGTGACAAAAGAGTCGCATGTAGGCGATGAATAATTGGCCAGGATAATCGTAACGTGACAGCTTTCGGCAGTACAGACCTCGCGGCCAAAGTAGATAAGGAAACGAACGCCTCACGTCACGAACGGCAGGTTCAAAATGGCATTCCAGAAGGAGCTGCAGGCCCACGTCATATGCCAATTAGGACAGCAAACGTGGCGTCAATCCAAATGAGAAATCGCCCCAAAAATATAGCGTTAAAAGCGGTACTTAAAAGCGGTAATTAAGAGGTGACGTTGAAAAAAATAACGTCAAGAAAAGAGCTAATAAAAAACGGGAAATTACTACAATTGAATATCAAACCAAGTAGCGAAAACATACCTGATTCCATTCATCAGCCCGCAAACGAAATTTAATATTGAGGTGCTATAGCACGCAAAGTGCCTTCTTGGAACAAGTTGCTCCAACCAAAAGCGAAATGTAAAATGAGGTCGCGGACGGAAAAATGACCGCGGCGGCTGGTGAAGGAGATAACAAGTGAATTTCGGAAAAACCAAATCCAGCGCCTTTGCGCGGACAAGCTTGATATGAATTGAAATACAACGGGTTATAACTCAAGTGAACATATACAGGCTGGCCCGGAATTGATGAATAAATGGCGAAACAAATAGCAGGAGCTAAAGATTTGTTTAAAAAAAAACCAATGGTGTGATTCGGTTTTATTTGAAGATTGGTTCGTCAGCATAGCTTTACCAGTTCTCAGAAGAAAAACTGGTAAAACAATTGTTATCAGTGATAATTTAAGTGGTCACCTTCCCATATTGTTCGATTATGTGAAGAAAACGACATTTTGTTAGTGTTTTTTTCCAGCTAATAGTACACACATTTGTCAACCACTTGTTGCTGTATTTGGACCCCTCAAAAAAGCCTGGGGAAAAATTTTAACGGAGTGGAAATGCAAAAACAAAGGTGTAGTTCCCAAGACAGAATTCCCTTCTTTAATACACAAACTACTGCAGTCAATGGAACCCACAATGTCACAAAATATTAAATCTGGGTTTGAAAGTTGTGGAATAATTCCTCTAAATCCTGATAAGGTGAAAAGAAAGCTCATTGGTCGTGTATACGACGCGGATGGCCAGATACAAAACAATGCTTTATCAGAAACATTTGAACATATCATGGGTGAAAAAACTGCTATGAATAAGAACAACCCATCAAAGAGAAGTAAGAAAGTCACTATTGCCGCTGGAAAATTCATTGGTTTAAGTGATTTATCAGTTGCCGCCGTTGCCGGACCCTCGCATCAAAACATGGAGAATTATTTAAATGAGACTGATAATAATAAGGAAAATGTACCTGATAATGTAGATAATGAGACTGATAATAGTGTGGAGAAGAAACCGATGGTTCACAAGTGGAGACTGACTCTGAAGTCAAATCTTGCAAAAAACCAAAAACTGAGACTTGAAAAAAACCAGTAACCAGTTTTAATGCTTTGAAGAAAAATATGTTTGTTATTGTAGGATTAGTTTACAACAAAAATTCTAAAAAAGAATGCACCAAAGAATTTCTCGGAAGAATTATTTCTCTTGATAAAAAGATCACCGTGAGTTTCTTAAGAAATTACAAAGGAAATAAGTCTATGTTTATTTTTCCTTCTGTAACTGACATTTCACAAGTTCAATTCAGTGAAATAAAATACCTGTTTTCCGAACTTATAGTTTGCAGGGGAATTTATACATTCAGTGGTGATCTTGTATAAGTTCCTTTTTTGTTTTAATCTGTTAAATTGTTTTTTATTTTATGTGGATTAGATTTTATAATATTAAGTTTATCACCAAGTTTTGTAAGACAATTACGTTTTTTTGCAAAAAGAGTTTTAAAATGATTATTTCTTTTATTCTTTATGTTAGATGTTGGAATTAATTATAATAGTTAACTTGTTCCTATTTTTATTTTGTTAAGTTCTGTTATTTAAAATTTATTTTAGTTAAAATCTAGTAATATGAAATAATAAAACCAGTTACATTTATCACTAGGATTTGTAAGGCAACTACAGTTTTTTTTTGCAAAAAGAGTATTAAAATCATTATTTGTTTATGTTAGATGTTAGAACTAATTATAATAGATAAGTTGTTTCCATCTTTATTTTATTGGAGTTATGTTATTTACAATTTATTGTAGTTAAAATCTAAGACGAAACAATAAAACATCATCTTGAAATCCCTGGGTTTCTTTTCTTTTTGATGTAGGTATGTATCTAGGTAATTTTTGGTCATATTTTTAAAAACATCATACTTGTTTCATATAACCCATTACAAAATCCAATTTGGACCATTTTTTTTAGATTACATAAGGCTAGAAGGCAAAATCAGTTTTGTTTCATATAACCCCGACCCCATGGGTTATATAAAACTTCAAAAATGAAAAAAAAATAAAAACGTTAAACCAAAAAACACGAAATGTGTATCAAAAATATACCTTTAGATACACCCTAAATAACCAATATTTTTTTTTATTTTTACACCACAATCTGTCATATAGAGACATTCAGTAGCTGCTTTAACATGCATTGACAATTAATAAATTGAAAAACTTGAAGGATGTACATCCATTATGTCACACCTATATTAATCTTAGTCTAGTTTAACATATTACACTATCTAACCTATGAATTAAGCAAAACATCATCGCTGCGCAAATCTATTAATCAGGTCTGCGGGTTTAAATCTTTTTTAAACGTGGTTGCACTTCATCATCATTGTCTAGTAAGCACTCCACTAGGGCGTTTGGATGATCACTAATACGATTTCGATAATGCGCACTAAACGTTTGTATCTCTTGATTAACTGTTGGAACTGCAAGATCATGTCTTATGATTTCGTTGGGGACGTACCATGGTGCATTAAATAAAGATCTAAGCACTTTTGATTGAAATCTTCTCAGTGTTTCAATGTTCGATGTTTTGGCGGTGCTCCACAGTTGTACACCAAAAGTCCATATGGGTTTAAGCATGATTTTGTAGAGGAGTAGCTTGCACTCCAGTGAAAGTTGTGACTTGCGCCCGATTAGCCAATACATTTTTTTAATTTCAGACCTAGCTGTTTTCGCTTTGCCCATATGTGTGTTCTCCAGGTCAATTTTCTATCCAGGTGGATACCGAGGTACTTAGCACTGTCTGCTTGTGGAATCTGTTGATTATTTATCTCCATTGGTGGACAAGTGCCTCTTCTTAATGTAAATGTTATTTGAACCGATTTACTTTCATTTATTTTTATGCGCCACTTATTACAACAGCACTGTGTTTTGTTATTTGAGAACAGTCATAATTAACAAAATGTTAAAAAATCGTTTCATATATACCCAGAAGATGGTACTTATCGTAATGACTTGTACTTAGTACTCGGCACAGCTCTGCCATCACATTACGTAGCACTTCTTCAAACCATCATTCTCAGTCGACCCCTTCATCTACCACAGATTGGCTGCCAATACATTATTGCTTGCGGGGTCTTGCACTGCCTTGTTTATTTCTGCGTTGGTCATTCTTCTTGGTGCTCATTGATTGTATACCGGCCCGCATATTTTTCTTAGAATTTTTCTTTCGGCATATCTTAGCTTTCCTTGATCATGTTCCGCTAGAGACAACGTTTCACAACCATAACATATAATTGGTCTATAATTTGGTATATTTTGATTTTTGAGGACCTATTTAGAGTTTTAGTAAATATAATAACCCCTGTTACCAGACTGAATTCTTCTAGCAATTTCCTCACCTGTATGGGATCTTATATGTAAAATATAATGGTCTCTTACTGTTGTTTTGTATTCAAACAAGGCAATTATAAAACTTCACTCCTGTATAAGGCCTGATATGAGTAACTAAATGACTTTTATCTACTGTTCTGTGTTCTCAAATACAGCAAATAAAAGGTTTCTCTCCTGTTTGAGTTCTCATGCCTATAACTAATTGATCTTTTGTTACCGTTCTCTATCCACAAACCAATCAACAACTGAGGCTTCTCTCCTGTATGAATCCTCATATGACTATCAAAACTAGTTTTTCTACCGTTTTGTATTCACAAACCCAGCAATACTAGGGCTTCTTACCTGTGTGAGTCTTCATATGTGTAACTAAATGACTTTTATTTGCTGTTCTGTATTTGCAAGTAGAGCAAATAAAAGGCTTTTCACCTGTATGAGTGCTCATGTGTGTAACTAAACTACTTTTATGTGGTCCTTTGAAATCACAAACAGAGCAACTATATGGCTTCTCCCCTGTATGAGTTCTCGTATGTCTGACTAAATCACTTTTATGTGCTGTTCTGTATTCACAAGCGGAGCAAATATATGGTTTCTCTCCTGTATGAGTTCTCATATGTTTAACTAACTGATCTTTAGATACTGTTCTGTGTTCGCAAATAAAGCAAATAAAAGGCTTCTCTCCTGTATGAGTCCTCATGTGTCTAATTAAACTACTTCTCTGTGTTCCTTTGAAATCACAAACAGAGCAACTATATGGCTTCTCTCCTGTATGAGTTCTCATATGTTGAATTAAATTGTTTTTCTCTGCTGTTCTGTATTCACAAATGGAGCAAATATATGGTTTCTCTCCTGTATGAGTCCTCATGTGCGTAACTAAATTACTTATCTGTGTTCCTTTGAAATCACAAACAGAGCAACTATATGGCTTCTCTCCTGTATGAGTTCTCATATGTACAACTAAATTGTTTTTCTCTGCTGTTCCGTATTCACAAACGGAGCAGATATATGGTTTCTCTCCTGTATGAGTTCTCATATGTCTAACTAACTTATCTTTAGCTACTGTTCTGTATTCACAAACACAACAAAAATGAGGCTTCTCTCCTGTATGAATTCTCATATGTGTAGTTAAATTACTTTTCTGTGTTGCTTTGAAATCACAAACAGAGCAACTATATGGCTTCTCTCCTGTATGAGTTCTCATATGTTTAACTAAATTACGTTTCTGTGTTCCTTTGAAATCACAAACAGAGCAACTATATGGCTTTTCTCCTGTATGAGTTCTCATATGTTCAACTAACCTATCTTTAGTTGCTGTTCTGTGTTCGCAAATATAACACATAAAAGGCTTCTCTCCTGTATGAGTTCTCATATGTTTAACTAAACTTATTTTCTGTGCTGTTCTGTATTCACAAACACAACAAAAATGAGGCTTCTCTCCTGTATGAATTCTCATATGATTAACTAATTTACTTTTCTGCGTTGCTTTGAAATCACAAACAGAGCAACTATATGGCTTCTCTCCTGTATGAGTTCTCATATGTTGAGCTAAATTGTTTTTCTCTGCTGTTCTGTATTCACAAACGGAGCAAATATATGGTTTCTCTCCTGTATGAGTCCTCATGTGTTTAACGAAATTACTTATTTGTGTTCCTTTGAAATCACAAACAGAGCAACTATATGGCTTCTCTCCTGTATGAGTTCTCATATGTTGAACTAAATTTCTTTTCTCTGTGGTTCTGTAATCACAAACACAACAAAAATGAGACTTCTCTCTTGTATGAGTTGTCATATGTTTAGCTAAATTAATACTTTTATGTTTGATGTATTCCTTCTTATCAAAATTTTCATTGTTATCCACATTCTGCAATAAGCCAGATGCAGTTCCTGTAGAACTACAAGGTTTATTATCCATAGTTTCTTATTTAATGTTCATTATATTTGTTTAAACAACAGTGCACCTTTCAATCATGCTCAATCAATGAAATTGAAATATCTTCACACCTGCAACAAAAAGAGATTGTCATTAACCTATTATGAATGTAAGAATCGTTGACCATTGGACAGATTTTTTAAATTTTTCACATTTTGTTACGGTGATGCAACAACAAAATTCTAGTTACAAATGGTTGCGTTCAATTTGACAATTGAATTGCTTATTGGTTGTTTTGACATCAAATTGAGTAGAGTAGACCATAAAAACCCATGAGAAAGTAATTGATTTAGGGTGTTTTAGCACTATATGTTAGGTGACATGTTTCAATTACTTCCATTTGTAGTATGCTGACTTATGGGACTTTAGCAGCAATCAATGTAAACATGTAAAAACTGTGGATTTATATGGTGTACCCAATTTGATGTAAAAATGACTTAGGGTGTATTAGCTATAACTCATTCAATTAGACTTATGCTTAGTTTCGATATTTAATTCTCACATATAATACTACTAGCTGTTACCCGCAACTTCGTTCGCGCGAGGTTCGTTAGTTGGTTATTAAATAATGACTAATTATTTTCTGTCATCCCATCCGATCCCATTCCATCCTATCCCCGTCCCCGTCCCTTTCTCCGTCCCCGTCTCCGTACCGTCCCGTCCCGTCCCCTCCCCTTCCTTCCCTTTTCGTCCCGTCCCGCCCCCGTTCGTCTCGTCCCTTCCCTTTTCGTCCCGTCCCGCCCCCTCCCGTCTCGCCCTTCCCGTTCCGACCCTTCCCGTCCCGTCCCTAATCGTCCCGTCCCGTCCCGTCCTGTCCCGTCCCCTCCCCTTTCATCCCAACCCCTCCCTTCCCTTTTCATCTCGTCCCGTTCCGTCCCGCCCCGTCCCGTCTCGTCCCGTCCCGTCCTTTCCCTTCCCGTCCCTTCCCGTCTCGTCGCGTTCCTTCCCGTCCCGGCACCTACCCTTCCATCCCATCACTTCCCTTCCCTTTCCGTCCCGTCCTGTTTCGTCCCGCCCCGTCCCTTCCAGTCCCGTCCCGTTCCGCACAGTCCCGTCCCTTCCAATCCAGTCCCGTCCAGTCCAGTCCAGTCCCGTCCCGTCCCTTCCCTTATGTCATGTCCACCGTCTTGGACTTAAAAATAAATGCCATTTTCGAAATCAACGTCCCAAAAAACATCAATAACAACACCCATATCGTACTTTAGGCGTATTTACCCCATTTCACCCCCTAAGGGGTTGATTTTCGGAAAATCACAAAATAGGTGTTTACTTATTTGTTTTTAAAAGTACTCCTACGAAGTTTCAAGTCAAAATGTCTATTTAATATTATTTCTCTATACAAAATTGGAACCCCCATTTTACCCCTTTGGGGGTTGAATTTCGAAATATCCTTCCTTATTCCTTGTATACATCATAAAGAGAACCTCTGTGCAAAATTTCAGCTTTCTAGGTCCAAGGGTTTGGGCTGGGCGTTGATGAGTGAGTGAGTGAGTGAGTCAGGACTTTCAGTTTTATATATATAGATAAGTACTAAAAGGTATGTCGATTGTTTTTAGGGTAGTAGGTATCACAAAGGTCTATTGCGCTTGGGTACAAATAGGAGAGTTGCCGAGCAACGAGTCCTATTGCAGACGCAATCAACAGGAGTGATACCACCCCAAAAATAGTCTACCTAACTTTGACTACAAATAGTATTTTTGTAAACACCTTCAATAAATATTTTAATCTGTTCGAAATACTTGAGTACTAGTACAATATTTCCTGCAATTCGGTACTAGTGGAACAGCCATTACAATTTACTTTGGTTGTGCGGGAAATGGCTATTTCCCATGCTACTGCAGAAAGTGATTCCATTTTCTGCTTCTATTTAACTGTCATAGTAACGACTCATTCTTTTATACTAAATCTGTATACCTACGAATATTTTACTGCTGTCAAATAATTTTCCAAATTAAATGTCAAAATACAAAATTATTTTAAACATTTTATTTTTGTAAAAAGAGATGCTTGTCTGAAAAATGTTGTTTATAACTTGCTCAGGAAAGTGTTTCCTGCATACATGAGATTCACATATCAGAACTTCTTGAAATTGTTATGAAAATTACTATTTCGGCCTAAGCCGAAAAGTTATTCCGTATTTTTATTTCTTGTCGCCTTAGCGACGAGTGCGTTTATGTAATGTTATTGTTAGTTCTTTAGCAACGACGTCATCATACCGGATCAAGCATTTTGCAACCCAAAAACATGTAAAAGTATAATTTTTTGTCTAATCACTTCGTGAGTTCCTAGGGGTTGTAAGATCAAAGAAGAATGACTTCTCTTACTCTGGCGAATTTTGGTCTTAAATCGTCTTTTACATGTGTGGCAACGAGCATTTAACAATTTCACGGGCTTGGTAACATGCAAATGGCAGAGAAATAAGGCAAAATTCCTACTGTCCGGCCCCTTTTTCATGGTATCACTGGACGTAGCACGTCGAAGCAAAGATGAGGTTCCTTCGGTTTCCAGAAATATGGCTGCCACTAACAAAATGCACCAGGTTGATGCCGTGCTGGTACCCTTGTTGGAGGTGATCTGTGCTGTACACGTGCTCTGGACTCATTAGGATGGCTTTATATAATTTAATTTCAAGGTGAGCACCCGTTGAATATCGCATTTCACTTGCGTAAATAAAAAACAAACACTTTAGTAACAGCTTTTTATGTGGATGCTTCATATCACGTACACATTTTTTTCACATTATACAACAAATGGGTAATCAAAAGTAATTCTGCAGCTGGGATACGTGATTGACGCAATTCTGCATCGAAACCGTTGAAGAGTTGTCGAGCAATTAAACTGCAGAACCGCTGGGCCGCTGCCAAGGCTACAAACTCCAGGCTCCACCCCGTCGTCGTGGTATATGGTCACTCGGGTAAATATGACCTCGTTTTACAATTTCTAGCTTTCACATGGTTACTGTCGCTTCAGGGGAGGTCAGCTATACTCGTAACCAAATCTGGCCTCCTGTTGATGAGTTCCAGTGCCTTTGGACATTGTTGTCTCCACTCTAGCTTTGGTGCAAATGTGTCGAATCATATTACTGCCTCAGAAACGTGTAACGTGGTTCCTCCAGGTGTCTTGACTCCACCAGTGCTTGGGATATGTGCTGCATGACCTGCAAGTGGCTCCGCCAATGTGCTGGTCACATATGTTCGCACTTCGAAAATTCAGGCACTGTCACACACTGTATTACTGTGCCCTTTGAACGCGTATAAATTTCTCTAATTAGAATGCTTGTTGTTATTTAGGATTGATTTAATACTACAGCTTACTGCTGTATGTTACAAAATAATTTATGATATTTTAACCTTTTAGACTAGGGAGTGAAACTTGAAATTGGTGCATTTACTTTTGACTACAAACGTTTAATTTATTCTTAGAACCCTTTTCACATTGAGTTCTCTGCTAGTTACATTGCTATTCACCAATTGGTCTTACTAATTTGCAAAATGTTTCTTTCACATTGTACTTTTGCTTGGAAAATTGATGTGTTTTGATTTAAAACGCTGTAGGTAACTTGTGCCCTAATGGAAACATAGTTATATACCGGGTGTTGACTTATGCTACGTAGCATAGAAATTTGCATAGTAAATTCTTTATGTTGAATGATTTGCTTCTCTAATTATTTTGGAGCTCAAGTGTATATACATACATACATACTACTGATTTTGCTAACATATTTCCATTTACCGAAACCGAAAGAATGCAAAACAATTAAACTAACACTTTTATAAAAATCAGTGGTGCCATGGAATTATCTAAACAAACTAATGCACTTACATTTGTCTGACATTGCAGTTGACTTTTGCATTTTTAGATTATTATAAAACCATAAGACGCATAATATGAAATAATTTTATTTATTTTAAAACAAAGAAAAGTATGTATTATCTGTAACCTCATTTACCTTGCGGTGTCGAGGCTGGTGCGTTATGCGCTGGCATCTGGCGGTAGAATGATCAACTTGCCCCGTATTCGGGATACACAGTTGAATCGCGCCTTTGGTGCTTGCGCAGCAACCATTGTATGAGGTATGTGTATTGGTGATGTGTTGACCTTGTTACTCTATCTCTTAGGTCTGTGGTTCTGAGTAGAGCACAGTTAATTTGGTGTGAATGGTCTCACCGAGCCCGATTCCAATCGCCAAGGCGGAAAAATTCCGACCCCTGCGGGATTCGAACCGAGGACTTGCTTAATGCAAATCTGGAGCTTACCCAACAGCGCCACGCGGCTTCTTTACAAAGAAAAGTATTAGAAAAAAAATAATGGAAAATCAAATTAAATCTTCAAATAACCCACCACTCACTGCTGAACAATAGCCCAACCTGTTGTAAAATTCTTGTCTAATATTTGCTAATTGATACTGTTATTTGACCACTCTTCGCTCAAATACAATTTTTCAGCTCTTCTAGATTTTGATATATTCATCTAAGAGTAAATTTTGATTTCAAATATAGCCAAAGAAAAAAATCATTTGGTGAAAGATCGGGGGACCGAGCAGACCAATTAATTGAATAATTTGCATCAACACAAGATATTAGTTCTGGGTTTATTTAAGTAGAAAAAAGCAAGATAATGTGAAGTTAGTTTTGGTAAAAAGAAGTTTAGCTGCATCAAAATAGTGGAATAACAATTAATTTTATAATGAATTATACGATTCAAAAATACTAATCAAGAAATACATTGGCGTCTTTCCCGAGTTTAAAGTTTAAATATGTCTGACAGTTCTAAATAGGAGGGCGTTAACGATGGCTAAACACCCGTTACTTTGCATTGCAGAAATCTGATGAAACGCTTCTGAACTCACTCAATTTGCATCTTATATATATATATATATATATTATACACAGGTGATCAAATAACTGCAGAAAATTCCAATCTGGTTCGAACGTAAGCATTATAAAGTTTTATTATAGTTTGACGATTTTTAAAATTAAGTGTTGCGTATTATAAATCCTAACATTTTTAAGGAATGATATACTGACTTATTAATATGACTTGAAAATGTAATGGAGCTGTCGAATGTGACACCCAGATCTACTATCTGGGGCCTGGACACAACGCCCACTGGTCACAAACCCCAACTCAGAGTTTGGTCATAACGCCCAACTTCGATTCTGGTCACAATTTGGTCACAACGCCCAACTTGTTCACAACGCCCAACTTGGTCACAATGCCCAACTTGGTCACAACGCCCAATTTTGATTCTGGTCACAACGCCCAACTTTGATTTTGGTCATATCGCCCAGGCGGCACAGAAAGTAAGAGAAATGTGTATCTAAAATGAATAATAATAAATCAACCTTTTAAGGTGAGGTAATAGGTAGGAAAATTTTCAAGTACCCGTAAGTAGTAGGTACTAATATTATTATTTGTGATAATAATTCAGTGGCGTACTGCGTTGTCCAAAAAAGTTTCTAAATTTGGATTATAACATAAAGTTGTATTTTTTATATGGATCTCATAGTTAGCTGTGGCATTATGAGAAAGAGAATTTTTTTCCCATTTCAGTGACATGACTGACATGTCACATGGGATCGATTTATTCATTTTCACAACTTTATAGCAACAATTCACAATTTTTAATATTTCTTTGTTTTCTAGTTCAGGGCTTGTGCCATTTAGAATATACGTGATTAAACAAAGTTTTGCGTTGTTACAATACCACCGTTTGATTGACAGAATTAATCATGTTTGATTTTTGCTTATAATATTCTAGTGTCCTTCATACATCCATTTATCAGAACAGTTTATTGTACATTAAAATCTCTGCAGCTTCTCAAATTAAAAATGCATTTACAAAAATTTAAATATCCTACTTCATATACGGGGGAGGTTCGAAAATATGAAAATGATTGAAGAATAAAGTATCTACCCTTATTTTTCAAAATACACAAAAGTGTTAATTGGAAGTATTTGTTATAACATATCTATTAAAAATTATAGTTTATTTTAAATTGTTATTTGGTACGTTTGTTATTAAATTATTTAAAAATTTGACACAAAAATGAAATTTGTTAGCACTAATTTCGAATCACGTAATACCCTGGTTGCTAAGTGAGGGGAAACTCAGGTTTGACAGTACACGTTTATCGTATCCGTTGATAAGTTAACTTTGAAGTATTTCATTTGGTAATACACAAGGTGGTAAGAAAAAATAGAATCCAAAAAAAATTGTTTTCGGAGTAAGTAACTGTGACTTCATATTTGACACCTACTTTTAATTCTAAGTAACTTCTTCAAATAACATTTCTGTCTATTTTGAAAAATAAGGGTACTTTATTCTTGAACCATTTTCATATTTCTGAACCTCCCCCGTATACGAAAGAATATATTTACATTTTGGCAATTGCATTTTTAGTTTGAGAAGATGTAGAAACTTGTATCAGGAATAAAACTTTTTGATAAATGGATGATAAAAAAATCCATGTGTTACAAATTTATGAGGGACATTATATGTTATATTATACAGATTGGTGGTGGATAATGTGAACATAGGCAGTCCATTGAGCTAGAATACAGTTTATGGGTTTTGTATGCGTTAGACAGAAGTAGACATATATGATTTAAAATCTAGTAACCTAGAATTCAGTGTTTTCTAAAAACAAAACCTTTTGATTCTGCGGATACTAGATGTTAATCGCATATGGGTCTGTTTATGCCTAACGCATACAAAACCCATAAACTGTATTCTAGCACATTTGATTACTTATGTTCATATTTTCCGCCACCAATCTGTATATTATGATATATATCACTGGAATGGGAAAAAATCCTCTTACTCATGATACCACATACAACTATGGGTTTCATATACAAAAATACAATTTTATGGTATAACTCCAATTTCAAAACTTTTTTGAATAACTGACTACCCACTGCATTCGTATCGAAAAAGTGCCAGAAGAACGTCAAATTACTTATATCTATTTTTATAAATAAGCGAGATATGGCCACAAAACAAAGAATCGAAAAATTAAATTTTTGTTTATAACTCGAAAACAAAAGACGGTTGCCCATTTTGGTCTCCACCATTAAGTTTTTTTCGAAAAAAGATCGAGGATGGGGGTCCATTTTCCATATCTCCTATAGTTATCGAGATTCCGTATGAAAACATCGAAATTGCCGGAATTTCAATGCCTCTAATGTTCTCTAGCGGAAGGCACGTTGGGTTGAAATGACAGAATTGGTTAAATTACTTGTCATCTGTATACAGATTGGTGGCGGAAAATGTGAACATAGGTAATCAAAAGTGATAGAATACAGTTTATGGACTTTGTATGCGTTAGGAACTTTAAATTTAGGTGGAAGGTTCAAATTGCTACGTAAGGTAGTGCTAAAAAGGAATTTTATGAAATTCAACCCCTAAGCGGGTGAAAAGGAGTAAAATGGATTTTCACAAATTCCTTAATGTCTCTTACACCCGGTGTTTACTTGCAAAGATTTTCAATGCAAATGTTTAGAAACGTATTTTAGGATTTTGTCCTAATCAACCCCTAAAGGTGTAAATGTGTTCGGGGTTAATTTTGAAAAATTTACCCCTAAGGGGGTTAAAAGAGGTAAACTGTGTTTTCACGAATTCCTCAATATCTTTTAGACCCGGCTATCGCCTCATCAAAAGAAGTAACATTCTCAAGTTCTAAAATCATTAATTTCACGCCCTTAATACAAAAATAACATTTTCCAACTCATACAATTATTGAGATTTTTCCTAATTAAAATTTGAACTTAATATATCCAAAAAACTTGAAACTTCACACTTTGACACAATGATATCGTTAGTTACCAAAGTACATGACCAAAACGGTGGTTTAAGTGGTGTCGATAGCTCTCTCCTATAACAGGCGTCAGTGGGCGTTGTGACCAAAATCAAAATTGGGCGTTATGGCCAAATTCTGAGTTGGGGTTTGTGACCAGTGGGCGTTGTGTCATAGCCCCAACTATCTCATCTTTGCCGCTTAATAAATTTTGGTCTATACTATATGGATATCAGATAAATTTTTCTTTCTAGTAACCGTAAAAGTGTGGCATTTATTAACATTAAAGTGCAAATTAGGGATGTCGGCGGGTACCCGAGTACCCAGGCCGACCCGGGTAATAGTTAACCCGGGTATATTTTCAGGACCCGGGTTCCCGACTAGTAAATTTGTAATTCTCAGAGTCAGCTTTTTTCAGAGAAGATGATAAAATATTAAAAACAGTAGGAATAAGCTCTAGAAAAACATAACAATGCAGTAAAAACAAGAATCGCCCCATCCCATACCACATAATGTTGTTTCTTGTTTCATATAAGGCAATACATCCACTTCACGGAAATATTCAACCTGTCAACAGTACCATTAAATCGTGCCAGTATGCGTAACATAAACATCCTGTGTGTGATGTTGATGCTGCTACCAATTTCAGATAAAAAGTCACGTACTTGAATTTGTTAGCACTTGGAACTTTGAAAATATTTACGAATAATAGACGACTTGCAGTTTGAATTGGTGATTAGGTGCTATTTCACTTTAAAACTCGCGGCGTAAAAGAAAAAAATTGTAGCTATCTCAGATATTCAGATATACGCTAACAATTTTATTATATATTTCGGGTACCCGAGAGTACCCGAGTACTGTTTTCAGGTACGGGTTTGATTTTAGACCAGGCATGACATCCCTAGTGCAATTATTTTTTCACTTCAATTATAAATTGTATTCATGTCACTTTGCAATGCGGTACAGTCGCCTAGCGAGTGCACAACCTTCCAAAGCTCTAAGTCATTAGCAAAGAAAGCATGTTCAGAGTGATCGATGACAGCTGGAAAGTCTTTGATAATAATATATAAATAAACGAAATAACAATGGCCCCAAATTGGCACCTTGGGGAACTCCCGATGGTGATTCATACTCTTTTTATACAGTTTTTGTATAAGGTCACTAGATTAATACACTAAGTGTAAGGGACCGTCTTTCCATTCCTCGCGTATGAGAATTGTGAGATTATGATAACAAATACAAATTTTTCAAGTGCAATAGAGAAGACACTAGTTTTTGGGGATTTTCTTTTTGGTGTAATGGCACTGCTGTAATGTCAAATTATTGTTAGATTGTGTTTATATCCCCAGTTGGAGAAAATTGTGCGTTAAGGATAGATATAAAAAATCACTAATGGCGGTACCTTACACTTTAGTGTCTTGATCTAGTGACCTTATTTTTGTAAACTACATACTGCCATCTATTTTTAAGGTAGGACTAGAAGTAAAGATAATTTATTTGAAAATCCAAAATCTAGTAATTTCTTTATTAAGATGGAGTGATCGACCTTATTAAAGGTTTTGGCAAAATCTGTGTATACGACATTTAGATATTTCATCTGTAAATGGGTATAAATTGGTAACTGTTGAACAATTTGGCATGAAACTGTGTTGGGTGTTTAGCAATTTTCCATTGATCGAGATAAGTTCAAGTTTGAAGAGCAATGTTGAATCGAGTAGTCATAGGGGTAGCTAAAAACTCCAAAGACGCTTTGTAGATGTAAATAGGAATCTGATCGAATCCAACAGATTTTTTTTAGGTTTCATGGAGCATAATGCTGAGATTGTCTCTTCTATAGGGTCTATGGTAAAACCACCATGAATCGACATTTGAGCAAAATTTGCAACTCCCTCCTTTTGAGAATATATGGAGTGAAAGTTGTTAGCAAAAGCGTTGGTTATTTCTACGGTATTGTTCAAATACAGGGTGTATTAAAAATGGTGCATAATCGTCAGGTAGAGACAATTCTTTGATGAATTCTGAGTCAAACGTTTAATACTAAAATGTTGGATTGGTCTTAATAATACCTCGCGAGAGGTGGAGAAAAAACATTTTTTTTCTCAGGTAAAGTACCTTTTCTGTCCTAAATACGTTAAAATGTCACGAAGGAAAGTTATTGAAAATGTAAAATTATGGCCCCATGCAAAATTTAAAAAATATCGGGCTACTTTTATGAAACCGTGTGCATTAGATGAAGCACTTTTGTGGTAACACAGTTTCATAAAAATATAATGCTGAGATTGTCTCTTCTACAATACCAGATCCAAAATTCTACCAATTGCATTAAAAATTGTGTTATAGTGCGTCAAGTTTAAAAAATGTATACAATTCAAAAATTCATTTTCGACCGCACCAAAAGACTGTTTTGAATTCAGAGTAGATCTGAGGTAAATTGCAATCTCCAAATAACAAAAGCTTATGTTTGAAAATATCTAAATACGTTTCAATAAAATTATACAACAATCTATGATTTGCAAATGGAGCCAATGGAGGAACATAAACAGCACAGATGTAGAAAATTTCAGAACCCACTTTAACCCATAAATCTTCATTCTCATATTTGTTTTTAATAGCAACCAAGACTCCACCTCTATCACATTTACCAGTTTGTTGTAAGTTTCTGTCTCTACGAAATACAGTATATCTGGTATCAAGTATTTCACTGTCATAGATACCTGAATTAAGCCAAGTTTCAGTGAGAATGATAAATTTAAGTTTTCCACTAGAGCATTATTTAAAAATACATGCGTTTTGGTTTTGATATCACGTGAACATCATTAAAATCGCTCTCATCTGTAGCTCTCATTAAAACTTTGCCATTATGACACCATAAATACTTTATGTTATTTTGATGTTTGTATTCACGTGCTTTAGAAAACATGTATCTGTTTTGCTTTGTTAGAGACTCATTTACATAAACAAAGTGGTTTTGTCCTGGTAGCTCTTAAAATAATAAATCACTAACCTTAAGATTCCTCTTAATCTGTTAACACCTTACTCCGTAAGTGACATTTTATATTGATTGTTAGAGGATTTTCTGTTAGCTAAAATAGATATGAGACTCCTTGTTGGTTTCCAATGGCAGCAGGAGAGAACATTAGGAAATTACAGACGGCAGGCAATGCAATTATTAACAAACCAATTAACATCTTGCTTCTTATATTTACTATTTGTTTGTAGAACTAAAAAGGTACGCCACACGTTCTGTCCCGCAGATGGCGGAGCGCAGAATCATCCAATTGAATTGTACCTTGGTACCATAGGGAGCATAGAAAAGTGAACGACTCCTGTACACATTTTATGCCATATTTTAATATTGCGATACTGACTTTATAAGGATGTAAGTAAAATCTAGTGTACGCCAAGCACAGGTACTAATAAATGAGTTTGATCGAAACATCTAACATTCCAAGTTGAAAAATGGTATACAAAGTTTGTTTTCGAAAATTATTAAAGTCGTTCACTTTTCTATACTCCCGATAGTATTAATATAGTTCCATTTGAATGAAATTGACTTTCGTCCCAAAAACCATTTTGAAAAACTTTGTTTAGTCATAAATAACTTAGTTTTCTGTTTTGGATGTGATTTCGATTTTTATGCATTTCATACATCGGTGGATTGGATTAATTTGAAAGTCATAGCGCACCTAATTAAAAAATTAAAATAAAATTTTAAAAAGTTCGACAATTGAAATGTTACTTATGTGGTATTATTAGATTCAGAAAATTAGGTAGAATCCAACAATCCAATAATATATAAGGTGTTCTATTTGATACACAAAAAAATCTGATACAAAGGCAAAACTAAGAGAAGAGAAAAATGACACAGACGATAAACTCAAACAACTGATGTAAAGATATAAAAATAAAAGTAAAAGAACATGTTAAGAGTATACAATTAAAGATTAATCAAATAAGTGATTGGGTACACAAGCTCTGCTTAGATCTGACTCACTATCTTATAACTAGAATATGATTATTACTTCTTATACATATTTGTTTTGTTTTATACCAACTGCTAGTTTGATTTGTTTGTATTTTATTTAACAAAATTAGAAAATGAAAGTGTTTAGGAAACAGATAAGTGCAGAACCACGTAATACCATAAATATAATAGACCAGTGATTCTCAACTTTTTGAGTCGTGGAGCACTTCTCAGAAGAGCCAATACCTCATGCAGGGAGCGCTTGAGTCACCCTCATGCCAAAGGCACATACCTATATGTATTTTCGGTTGTTTTTACCTTACTGTATTTTTCAAGTTGTTACTCGATATTTAATCGTATAGCAAAAATACGAATTATTTTGGAATTTTAAATACCTAGCTCAAATTTCAATCTAATTTTTTTGCAAGAAAGTCATTAAAAATTGGACTTTACTTAAATATCATTTCCCCAAAATATCAACTCTGCACATACGTTTCTTTGGCATAAGGACAATGAAGTTTTATCTAGCACCTAAATATGTACTAAATTGACTGACAGTAGTATTTGTAAGCATTTGGGCATGTTAAGCATCAGGTTTGATCTCATTCCAAATGTTATTATCTCCACAAATATCAGAAAAATAATGAATTTACTTAACTATATAAATAAAAAACAATAAAAACATAAAGTAGGGCAAAACGAATTCCAAGCAGATATTAAATCTGCACTCATAGTCATTGTACCTATTTAATAGCTATTTCTCTATCTAGGGAGCAAAGGTATTCATTTCCCCCCGCCTGTGAATTTAATGCCCGACGCGTTAGCAGAGGGCATTAAACACACAACGAAAGAAATGAACTTTTGTTCCAATCACATATACTGGGTGATTCACGAGGAATAATGAGCCTGACTAAAGTCTCGATGCAACCAACATTACGTTTTCGCAACTTACTTTGCGACACTTAAAACATACAATGTGGATCAGATTTATTACAAACAATCTTTGAAATCTACCTGTCCTATGAATTGTAATGTTGGTTGTATCGAGAATTTGGTCAGGCTCATTATTCCTCGTGAATTACCCTGTATATGTGGTTTTTCTTTAAACGCATGTTTCATACCGCAATATTTAAAAAATTTTGCTTTAGAAAATCATTATAGTGATGCTAGAGTATGTCTCAGAAATAAAATATTTAGGAGTTATTTTGGACCCACATTTAAATTTTTTTGAGCAGGTGGATTTACATTTGTAAGAAATTGGGTAAAAAATAGGGTTCACTTTGTCAGAGTGGGCAATTATTGTAGTCATTGCTAATATCTTGTGCACAGGAAGAAATGGACCTACTGCAAATTCAGCAAAATAAAGTGACGCAAATTATTTCTAATTGTGGTAAACAAACTTCTATAAAAACTACTATGTTAAGATGCTAAGATATTTAAGATTATTTATCTAATAAACTCAGACAGCTTGCATTTTCCAAAGATGAAAGCTAGTAAAATATTAATTGTGTGTATATTTAACAATTTCTTACATTCAAAATGTAAATTTTCAAGTAACTAATTATCCATACTTCAATAAAAATAAAAAAGTCGTAATGATTAAGATATTTATTCTCTAGTAATGTAATAAACCATTTGTAAAATTTTTCAATTTATCCCTTCAATAATGCATTTATAATTCGTAAACTGATGAAGCCAATTTAATTGTGCGAAACGTTTTTTTAATATTAAACTATTTACGACTTAATGATTTTTATTTAGTATAATATTAATCATGCAAATTTAACAAAAACTTGACTTTAATTAATCTCCTACTACAATTTTTAAAATTATTATTATTATTTGCCCTAAACTGACAGGACTAAATTGTTATTTTTCTGCCAAATCAAAGAAAATATTTTTTACCTGACTAGTAAGAGAAAATACAGTTAGTTTTGTTGGTTTTGTGTGAAATCTATACCAACAACTCTCCAATGCATTCTGTACAACTCAAAATGATTATAATGTTTATTTGAAGGTAGATATTTCCCGGTTTGGAGAAAAAATAGCATACTGAGCTAAAGCACTTTTCACGACTAATCTGTAGTTCTCGAACTCGCTTCCTTCGTCCAAGAAACGTCTACAGATACATCGCAAAAAGTGACTCATTAGCTGCTTATAAAATAGTATACTATTTCCATATTCAAACGAAAATTATGTATACGCACCTCAAGCCTGTGAAGTAAATGAGTAAATCTGCATAATTAGAGTAGACATGTTGCTATTGAGCCAGATGCTACATTTTTGAAGTTTTACCCTTGATCTGAAAGAGAAGAATATTCATTTTACAAAATAATGTTTTTTAGTTGCTTAATAAAGTATAAACATTTACAAATATTATTATAGCAGCACATACAAACTATATAGTATACAGCCTGTTTTAAACAAAGTGTGCACTATTGCTAACTTCTTTATTATTGGACGTACGATATCGGTTAAATTAGCAAACTAGTGGCATTTTTTCTGTTGATTAGAATGGTGAAAACAGAAAAACAATTGAACATCGCCTTCTCAAGAAATTTGGAAAAGTTTACTTTTGTTAAATGGAACACCCTGTATATTTTTATATAAAATGATTGAAATTCGTGATCTAAACATAAAAGTTCATATAAGGTGCAGGCCTAAAACTGAAAATGACCGAGTTATTCCAATTATTTACTTTTAGACGAGGTGGCTGTGTATCCATAAAATAAAATTTATGTTTAAATAAACATTGTAAATAAATCTAAATAACATCATTTATTAGACAATTAAAAAACAACTTACTAAAAGAAAAAACCTATTACTAAAGAAATTATTTTATAACAAATGTTCAAACACACAGCCACCTCGTCTAAAAGTAAGAAGTTGTAATAACTCGGTTATTGTTAGTTTTAGGCCCGCACCTTATATGAACTTTTATGTTTAGATCGCGATTTTCAATCGTTTTATATAAAAATATACAGGGTGTTCCATTTAACAAAAGTAAACTTTTCCAAATTTCTCGAGAAGGCGATGTTCAATTGTTTTTCTGTTTTCGCCATTCTAATCAACAGAAAAAATGCTACTAGTTTGCTAATTTAACCGATATCGTACGTCCAATAATAAAGAAGTTAGCAATAGTGCACACTTCGTTTAAAACAGGCTGTATACCAAACAAGTTCAAAAATTCAAGCACTTAGCATTTAGAGGTAGAGGATTTGAGAATTGTACTGAATCCACAATATGTATGTAGTGCACCCTATTAATAAGTTTGCACAAAATCCGATAATCAACGCCCAGTTTAGCTCATGTCGAGTTATGTTACACATATACACCAGGTACCTAAGTTCTGAAATGATTTACTCACATTTCTGTATCCATACATCATCTGACTGACGATTGCTAAATGGTTGATATCACACGGTGTAATTTTCGCAAATGCCTAATATTAATCTATATTACAACACACAACCCATACAAACAGCGTCGCCATATTAAATACCTTGTTGCTTGTTGCCTTTTGCTCTACTCAGCTGCAAAGTGCCTACTCCATAAAAGTAACAAGATAGAAGCGTGCATGCTATACTTAATAGCACTTCTCTATCTACTTAGATGTCACATTATGTTTATTATAACACCGAAAACAGTGCTACAATGGAGTCCATTACAGCACTGTTTTTGCATTGTTATTTTCATATGAAAAACGTTGAAACAGCCTACTTTGTAAACTGACAGATTGTCACATTTATGAAATGTCAAAATTCAACGATTTTGATTATTTCTATGCAAAATAGATAAAATAGTATAGTATACTCGTTTAATAATAGCAATTGGAGCACTTGTTCTATTGGAGCACTTCTTGCTGTGCTCGTCATGCCCCAAACCCACTCGTGATACTATAAACCCTCTTATTAAACTAGTATAATAATATACTATTTTAATTGGTATATAATTTCGACGTCTAATTAATAGATCGTTAGATTAAGTAAAGTAAAAACTAGTTTTTACTTCCCTCGTCTAAAAGATTAAGTAGTCACCGCGAAAAAATCACCTTACAAGATTTCTTCAGATATTCACGTTTCAGGGTCACTGGTTGACGAAAAACAGGTTTTCTCAATTCCGTCTGTCTATCTGTCTGTAGGCAGTATAGCTCAAAAACTATTTGTTGGAGGAAGACGATATTTTGCATGTGGATTATATGTCTACTTGGCATGAAACCGAGAAAATTTCGGTCAAATATATTATTCAGGCTCCTCGTTTACATTTACGGCGCCACGTATGTTATATAACATACGCAATTACTGTATATGAATATTATAATTATTTTTAAACTTTTATAAAAATCAATAGTGCCTTGAGACTCTTTTTAGGGTTGGTTCGATAATCTAGTAGCTTGTCTTGACTTTAAATTGTGTACTGACATTTACTGTCACCTTGCATGTCAAACAATACTCCATCAATAATCTCAATTAAATATGACAAGTATTCATTCTATTAACATGTAATTGAGTCAATATTATAAGGTAAGTACCTAATTATATTAATTATACTCATTTAATTGTCTTTTAATTGATATAGCTTCAATAGAATAAACTAATTCCCACCTGTAAAAACTCTCACTTTTCCTGCTTTAATGTCAAGTCCAAAACAACACTCCTCCTGACGTCAACAGCCCGGATCCCCTAGCTAGTCCTGCTGTGATGCACTGTTTACTGACAAATAGCTGTCAACCCGTCAAACCTCGGCTGCTACCAGGAAAGGCTTCGTTCCAACTCAACAATTTCCAACATGTCTTCCCTACTTAAAACCATCAATTCTTTATTTTCCATCACCTTTGCCAATCAGTTTTCTTTAATTTGATACCCTTCATAATTATTATCTTGACTCTGTAATACTAAATTTCTTAATTCTTGAATTTCTTCCAACGCCTGCTTATTTAAAATTTCTTGTCTTGACAACTTTTCTTCCTCATAAATTTTCTCAATTCCAATTAAGATTTGTTTTGGTTTTTCATAGTTTGGTAAATCTTTTCTACTTAAAAAATCTGCAACTACGTTTAATCTTCCTGGCCTATGTTAAATCTCAAATTCATATTGTTGTAAGTACAGTGCCTATCTGTGTAACCTATCATTATAAAAAGTTTTGTTTTTTAGAAACTAAATTGCTGAATTATCCGTTTCAATGTCGAATTTGTTTCCAGTTAATAAAATTTAAGTTTGTTACTTGCAAATATTATTGCTAACATTTCTTTTTCGGCTACTGTGTATCTAATTTCAAACCCTTTTAATATTCTTGAAATAAAACATATTGGTACCTCTGTCCCTTCTTGCTCCCTCAGCTGCAATTGCTTGATCGGAAGCGTCCGTAAGAAGTACAAACTTTTCTTTAAATGTTGGATATTTTAATAATAATCCTTCATGAAACCTCCGTTTGATTGTATTTAATGCTTTTTCTTGTTCTTCGTTCCATATCCATTTTACATACTTTCTTAATAACTGTACCAACGGTAACGTCAACTCTGAGTAGTTATTTATAAATCCTTTATAATAATTGAAAACAACTAGTAACCCTCTTAACTTATTTAGATTCTTTGGACGAGGTAATTTTTAATTTCCTCAAGACGTTTCTCATTTATAGTCCCTCTATTCTTACTTATTTCGTATCATAGGTATGTTACATTTTCTTGAAAAAATTCACATTTTGGAAGATTCAATTTTAATCCGTTTTTATTTAATATTTCTATTACAATTTCTAAATGCTTTAAATGTTGTTGTTCGTTTTCAGAAAACAATAAGATATCAATATAATGCACACAAAAGTTTTCAAATTGATTTAAAATTTTTTGCATTGCTCTAACAAGTGCTGCACACGATGTTGAAAGACCAAATGGTACCACTTTAAATTGAAAAATCTCCCCATAAATACTGAAACCTGTATACTTCCTCGACTCTTCATGTAATGGAATAAAGCAAAACGAATTCTTTAAATTTAATTTGGTCAGTATTTTTTTATCTCATATTCTACTTAACAATCCATCAATCGTTTGTGGAGATTCATATTGTGGCTTTGTTACTTGATTAATTCTGCTTACATCTAAACATAAACGAAGTAAACCATCACGTTTCTTTATAACTACTAACGGATTAATAAAATTACTTTTTGAAGATTCTATTACTCCATCTTTTACCATTCTTTGTATTTCATTTTTAAATTGTCCTCTCAACGAAAAAGGAAAAGGATACGATTTGCTATTAAAACTCTTTCACCCGTATTCATAGTCGTTCGCCAGCGGATCGCCGGCGACTCGCCAGAGATTCGATGAAATAGTAGGTTGGCGGCACTGTACGTCTATGTCAAATTCGAGGTTAGCAGGTTAGATTTTGTGTCAGTTTCTGTCAAAACTGACTGAAAACCTAACCTGATCACCTCGAATTTGACATAGACGTACAGTGCCGCCAACATACTATTTCATCGAATCTCTGGCGAGTCGCCGGCGATCCGCTGGCGAACGACTATGAATACGGGTGTTTGATTCATCAACCTGCAACCTGTGAATATATTTCTGTTCTCTTTATTTCTGTTAATTATTTCTAATATTTGGCCCTTAAATTGTATATTCTTCTCACCTATTATCAACTCATTCAACAATACCCCATTATTATTATAATTATTCTCTGTATTCTCTATTACATTATTATTAATTATTATTCTACTTTCATTAGAGTTCAATGCGTCTCCAATTCTCTTTAATTGGCAACACTTATTTTCTTGGCAGCCACTTCTGGTACTGTTCCAAGATTTAATTAACCCCTTTAAATCAATGCATCTTTGTGCTCCATTAATATTATTTCCCAATTATTGAATTATATCGATTCCTAACACCATATCCACGCTTAGGCCTTTAACTATAAACAATCTAACAACACCTTCCCATTGATTAATACTTATTTTAATATTCAACATTCGATTAGTCGTTGATATTTTCCTTTTGGTTGCAGATAACAACTCTATTTTATTTACTTTAACTATGTTCTTGTATAATACATCTAAATTCTGTAAAATTATCTCTGGCTTTATTAATGAGGCCATCGCACCACTATCTATTAATGCTAAATATTCATTATTGTTTAAATTAACTTTTATAAATGGTAATGTCGAAATTTGATTTGCTTCCTCTTATTCTTCAAGTAAAAATTTTCCATCATTTTCATAGTTAATGTTAAAATACGTGAGGTTCTTTATTAAATTAACTAAAATTTAAGTTTTTTTATCTTCTGAGGACTCTTCATAAACCTCAGTTTCTTCTATCTGATTTTCTTGCATCGATCTTTCTCTGTCATATTTATTTTTATATATGATATTAATATACTGTCTTTGAGCATATCTATTCTTGTTTTCTTCCTGCTTTAACTTATCATTAGTGTTCTTGTCATCAATCATAGCATGGTATCTTTTCCTATCATTGTTATCATAGTACCTCTCATTATATTGCCTACTATAGTTATTTTGGTTCCTATTCATGTTATTTTCATTGTATTGATTGTTCCTCCATCTATCCAAATTTCTATTATATTTGTATTTAAAATTTCTTTCCCCTGTTCTAACATTATCATAATTATTTCTGCCAAAATTAAATTTATTTTGTTGTAAATCATCAAACTTTCTTTTGCTGTAATTTTGAAAATTTAGACCTTCTTTTCTGTTATTGTCCCTATTATTACTAATAGCCATATCATAGTTCCTGATTGTTTCTAAAAAGTCTTTCATCGTTTTGATATTTTGGACTGCTACAGCTCTTGTAATTTCTCCTTCGAAAATGTCGAGATAAATGTTGGATTATTTCTTCTTCAGCCAATTTCCGTGTTAAGTGCTGTGCTCTGTTGAACTTATGTATCACATACATTTCGTGCGTGCTACCTCTTTCCAAATATCTACCAGTTGTTAACTGAGTCTTAACTCGAACTTGATGTGCGTTACTCCAATACTGATTCATGAATAACTTTCTAAATTCCTCATAACTATTATATTTTACTTTTATAATACTATGTCAGACATCGGCATGACTTCTTAAGGTCATGTTAATTATTTGTAACCTTTTATTATCATCATGTACCGACTTCATAATATCATATAATTTCACAATATAGATCATAGGTTGTTCTCCTATTCTTCCTTCAAAAATAGGTAACATGTCTGTTTGTATCCCCATGTAATTACTTCTTTGACTCCCATTTAAAATTTCCGTATCATCTTGTATAGTTAACTTCATCCCCTCTAGTTTTCCTTCTAAATCTTCTTTGTTCTTCTCTAACTTCTCTTCCATGGTTTGTGTTAAATTTCCCTCTAGTTTTTGATTTTCTTCCTGTCTTTCCCATCTTACATCATTCTTTCCTTCTTCTTTGTAACTTTCTAGTGTCAAACAAATATTATTTATTTGTACTAGCAGTTCTTGTTTATTCTCAAGTTGCACCTTATAAAATTCTTCTTTGAGCTCCTTCATTGACTCTTCCATCTTTTCTGCATGGGCTTTTTGATCTTGCAATTTCTCTGCAGTGTTCTGGATAGCTGCCTGTAATCTGCTTTCTCTTTCCTCAGCATCCTTCTGAATTGATTCTTGTAATCTTCTTCCTCTTTCCTCTGCATCCTTCTTTAACCTGTGTTCCCTTTTCTCAGCATCATTCTTTAACTTGTGTTCTTTTTCCTCAGCATCCTTCTTCAACTTTACTGCATCTTTCTTTGACCTGTTTTCCCTTTCTTCTGCATTCCTCTCTAAATTTTGTAAATTTTCTTGCATCATTTGTTGCAACATCACCATGAACTTATCCATATCAATGGTTTGTTACCCCATTGTTTCTTTCTGAATTCTTACCTGATCTCCTTGTATTCCTACCTCTTGTTGTACCTCTTCCACTTCTACCTCTGCACCGCTCGCTACTACTTCCATTTCTTCTTGTCCTTCACCTTTTTCCTCTTCAATCTTCTTGATTTTCCTCGTAATGATTTTGTCTACCATGTTTTAGTTTAAATTTGCAAAATGTATTTACTTTTATTAAAAACCTTATATTAATTTGCAAATCCTTGTATTTTGTTCAACAATTAATCTTTATCAGAAGCTTTATTCACTTTATTATTGATTGTTCGGTCTTGTTACATTTGAATTAATTTCAAAAGAAATCCAATATGACACGTTTTAAATTCTGATTGCTTTACACAAACCTCTTTCTTAAATCACAATTACAAATAGTATGAATAAACTGACTACTAACTTGGTTTATCAATTGCAATCTCAAATTAGCCCTTTGAATACTTTACTTTGCCCTACTTGCTTGCAATTTTTAAATATGCAATCAACATACAATTAGCCCCACGTTTGAGCGACCGTACATTTACATATAGTCGATCAACGTGGTTTATTTTTAACTTTTTCAAGCCCCACGGTTGGGACGCCATAAATTTATGTTACGGCTCCTCGTTTACATTTATGGCGCCACGTATGTTATATAACATACGCAATGAACTGTATATGACTAGCATAATTATTTTTAAACTTTTATAAAAATCAAGAGTGCCTTGAGATTATTTTTAGGGTTGGCTCGATAATCTAGTACCTAGCTTGTCAATTAAAATTTTATTTTAATAATGACTTTAAATTGTGTACTGACATTTACTGTCACCTTGCATGTCAAACAATACTCCACCAATAATCTCAATTAAATATGACAAATATTCATTCTATTCGCATGTAATTTACTCAATATTATAAGGTAAGTACCTAATTATATTAATTATACTCATTTAATTGTCTTTTATTTGATATAGCTTCAATAGAATAAACTAAGACCCACATGGAAAAACTCTCACATTTCCTGCTTTAATGTCACTTCCAAAACAGCACTCCTCCTGACCTCAACAGCCCGGATCCTCTAGCTAGCCCTGCTGTGATGCACTGCTTACTGACAAATAGCTGTCAACCCGTCAAAACCTCGGCTGCTACCAGGAAAGGCTCCGTTCCAACTCAGCAAAAGCCACCGCAACCTTCCAGATGTTCCCTCGTTCCAACGGCTTCACGGCAAGTCTGCTATCCTAAATGATTTTTTTTTAATATTTTTCTTCCTTAGCTCCAACTTTAGCAATCTCTGTCGTCAGTACCCAACAGAATCGCCTGAGTCCTGCTGTCCCTTTGCTACTCTCCTTCACCAGATCCTCACGTTCTCAGTACTCCATCAACAAATCCCGCAATGTATAACTTTCTACCAATGTTACTTCTTATCACTTGTATCAATCAAAATAAATAACTCTATCCAAATCTTATTATCTTCTTGCTTCTTTTACTTGCTTGTATCTCACTAACTAACCTTCCAATACTCTTCAATAACTGCATCTTCACAAATTATATCTGGTTTATGTTTCTCATTATATTCACCACGTCAATTTATTAAAACCCCTTTTGAAATGTATTGGACTAACTTACATAATAAAATTAGAGTAAATTTCTATTTTTTATTGGAATCGAAAAATTGTTTTTTTTATTTTCTAATAATGGTAACGAAATCTGCTTAGCTCCTATGTTACAATTATTTATGCCCTCTACAAATTAAAATAATTTGAGTTCTACCTACTCATCTTATTATTTCAATAGAAATTATATTTGTCATATGTAATCTGAGCATGTATTTATCTTATACCTTTTAAAACCATTAAAGAATAATCAAGTGCTATACATATTATCTTAGTTTGCATCAAAATTAAATTCTATTAATGACTTTCAATTAAACAGGCAATTCTTTTATAAATTTTTCTTATTTGATTATATTGATATACCAAATTTTATATTTAAATTAATCATCAACATAGACTGCCCTTTATGTATCATAGCAATATACAGGGTGAGCACCTTTAAAAAATAAAATGTTGTCTATTTTTGCTTTAACTTTTGTACAAAGATTACGCTTTATATTTGACAAAAATTTGACCCAACAGATGCAGGGTAATTGTTGTAAAAAAACTTATGTGCAAGAATAAGCTGTTCATTATAATACAGTCGCTACGCGGTGTTAATAGGCACAGTTCCGTAGCAGCGTGGGATCGACGAGTGCGAAGCGCGTAGGATCCTCATTTACCTTTGAAATGTCTTCTGTAGGCGCAGAAATCGAATCCCGTCTAGAATACTTTTTTATTTGCAAATTGATGTAATTCCCATTGACAATTGTTTCTTTTTATTGTTTCAGTGTTATTAGGAACGTTAAGATATTTTTTAAAATTTTATTTATAAAAGTAGGCTTGTTTTAATGAATTTCGGTGTGTGAAGTGCCACTCTTTTTTACTCAGTGAAAAAAGTGACACTTTGCTTTTAATTTAGGAATGAACGATTCTAATTGGATGTTTTCTTAGTTACCAATAGAAGTTTCCTTAGTTACCAGAACTGACCAACACACTTGACTAAAATGAAGGCAAATACAAGTCTATACAAAATAGGCTTGGATTTGAATATTTAATGAAATTTAAAAAAATCTTATAGACAACTCGTGTTTGCGTGCTTATTTTTCACACGTGAGGGTTATTAAACGAGGCGCAAAAAGTTGCACTCCTAACACTTGTGGCCTAAATAATTATTATTGCATAGCATGTAATAACAACGTGTTTTTGACATATGTAAAGCGTCAAATAATAGCCTCCTTTAGAAAATGGTAGTCGAAAAATAACTATTTTCGTACAATTTATTAATTAGAAAGTAACACTTTGCGGTATTTGTACGACAATGTACAAAGTACAAATACCGCAAAGTGTAACTTTCTAATTAATAAATTTTACTTTGCCCTACAAATACCGCAAAATTGTACCTTTCTAATTAATACATCTTACGCAAATTCAGATGGGAGGATAAATGTATTATTCTTCAACAGCGGAGCGAAAACAGCGAGTTTCCATCCGCAAACGATGATGGAAACCAGTCGATTGCCGGTCGATAATTCGCGCGGATAGAAAACGCCAGAACATGTGTCGCCATCACTTGACTCCATAGTAACGAAGGCATCAGGGACCGGCAAAACCTTTTGCCGGTCCCTGATGCCCGTTTTCCGATCTTGACCGGCAAAACGTTACTCCAGAAACCGCATATTTTCTGGTCGGTCGTATAATCACCTGCAGCGAACCGACAATCGACTACTTCCCATCCTTGCTTTTTCGCACCGCTATTGAAGAAAATAGTATGTTCGCTATTGAAGAAAATAGTATGTTCACCTCGAAGAAAACGGTGGTTTGCGCCTCGTATGAAGTTGAGAACACCTCGACTTCGCCGCGGTGCTCAACTACATACTCGGCGCACAAACGACCGTTTTCTTGCTCGGTAAACAATATACTATTCTTTCGCAGCGAAGCAAAAACGCTCGTTTTCGCTCCTCTTGGAAGGACCGAAAATGCCCGCTGCGTAAAAATTCGCGTTCGCTCCGCTGGGAAAGAAACTAGTATGTGTACCTCGAGACGAAACGGGCGATTGCGTCTTGTATCGAGTTGAGAACTCCTCGGTTTCGCCTTGGGAACCTCAACTTTATACGTGGCGCGCAAACGCCCGTTTTCGCCCTCGGTACACAATATACTATTCCGTTTTGTATGCTAGTGTACGAAAAAATATTATACGCAACTCGTATGAAAGTGGCTAACAGCCTCTTCCGAGACCATCTCACTCGTACTTAAAATTTCCACTTTCTATACTTATAACGTAAATTACTATTTTTGTTTCAGAAAAACATATTACGCTTAATACACTTAATCGTGAGTTACCCTAGAAAGAGACAGTTTACTTCAGGTACTTATGGATGATACGTTGATCAAACCGGTTCTGGTTGAAACTTGAAAACTTGTTTTGCTCGATACTGGCGAATAGAGGCAATTCCCATGCGGGAGTAATTCATACCATAGTTTTGACATCCTACTGAAGAAAACGTCGAAACGTCCTTCCCGCTAGGAACACGGTGAAAAGGTCCGAAAGTGCGGAAGGTAAGGATTGAAGATCCGCCCCCGGCAGAGAAAAGTCATGAGTGGCATGATCGAATACCAACACGATATAAAAAGAGTGCATCCCCGGAAGAATTACGCGCTCTGGTCACTAAATAAGGTTCAAAAGGTGGGAAGTAAGAAAAGGCAGAAAGACCGGATACGCCGGTAGAAATACGGAAATCTTGGGTAGAACCTGGTGGTTCGCTGACGGCTAGTATCCACTCTCGGGACCACGAAAGACGGGCGACAGAAAAAACAAGATGTCCCAAAAGGAATGGTACTTCATCAGGGGTCCACTAACGACAATCCGACAAAGGCTTCATTTCCTCGGGGAACCAAGGGAAAAGCAAATCAAAATAACGAGTTTTGTCAGCAGGCTCGACTGTCCCTCAAAAAAAAACAACAGCCGACCATAGTAGTAGTATATCTATGGGAGTTCTGGCACACACAGGTGCAAAAGGTAGGACAGGTATGCAGGTAAAGGTAGGTGTAAAGGTATGCAGGTACAGGTAGGTGTACAGGTATGCAGGTAAAGGTAGGTGTACAGGTATGCAGGTAAAGGTAGGTGTACAGGTATGCAGGTAAAGGTAGGTGTACAGGTATGCAGGTAAAGGACAGGTATGCAGGTAAAGGTAGGTGTACCGGTATGCAGGTAAAGGTAGGTGTACAGGTATGCAGGTAAAGGTAGGTGTACAGGTATGCAGGTAAAGGTAGGTGTACAGGTATGCAGGTAAAGGTAAAAGTTGCAGGTAAAGTAAAAAGTGCATTTACGGGGTTGGAAGTGCATTTAAGGTGTGCAGATAAAGGTAAAAAGTGCATTAACGGGGTTCAGGTAAAAGTAAAAAGTGCATTTACGGGTTGAAAGTGCATTTACGGGGTTCAGGTAAAGGTAAAAGTGCATTTAAGGAGTAAAGGTGTGGCACAGGTGTACAGGTGTAGCACAGGTGTACGGAAGCTGGCTACTAAATACTAAAAGGGGTTGTATCTCGTAAACGGGTGGAAAAAATGGAAAACGGATGAAAAAATCACACCCCCTAAACCCCCTAGCCTGCAAATGACGTCATCTATAACATACTAAAAATTGAAAACGCCCTTATGACATTTTCGAAAATTATATTTTGTAAGAACTGCTGGTGGTTAAATACTAAAAGGGGCTGTATCTCGTAAACGGCTGGAAAAAATGGAAAACGGATGAAAAAATCACACCCCCTAAATACCCCCAACCTGCAAATGACGTCATCTATAACATACTAAAAATTGAAAACGCCCTTATGACATTTTCGAAAATTATATTTTTGTAGCTTATCGCGAGACGCCTAAAGTCGGGGTAACTGGCAATCCTTTTAGTTGAAACACACTCGGACACGAAGACCGAAGCTACTGAGATTAATAAGAACACTTAAGTAGATACAAATACTTGCATTTATTTTTCTGCCGTTTACAGAAACCTTAAGTTTACGTATTTACATCTTATTAACTAACTTAATTCTAAGTCCATTCTGACCAAGAAAGCTCGGTGGGCGTTTACAAAGTTCCCAATAACCTATCAGAGCTGGTCTAAATTTTGGACATTTGGCATTACATGCGGACGTGACCGTTCATAATAGTTCTATGAATTTTTACAAGCTTGAGGATTTCTCACAGTGAAATGTGGCCTGTTCGGACCCTTAGTAAATTACCGCTATAAAGATTTAAATTTCTACTAAAAGCATTTGGTCCCAGCTGCAAATAGTTTTTATGATCGAGTTGCAACCGTTGCTTCTTCTAATCACGTACCGGTCATATACATCACTCAATATTTCGGTTTATGAAGTAAACGCTGCAGAAACTTACTCTAAGCTTATTCGTGAGATTGGAATATCTCCAGCTTCCCAAGCGAAAGGCACGTTTCTGAACATCCGCTTGTTGTAATTTAAATATGACATTTTCCTACGAATTTTACCTTAAAATATTATACAGATGGCTTACAGCTAACTAAAGTACAGTATATTCCTACATAGTTCATTAAATTAAAGAACGCAAATCGTAACAGTTGCCCCCGGATTAAGATAGTCTTTGGGGTTTAAATCTATCGATTTTTACACCACAAGACGTTCTTCTTTCGCACTTAAGCAATACCAGTCATAAATCTCAGAACTATATGGTCTCATTATGCTTACCCTAATTTAACTAACCTACGTGAATTAACATCAGTTATCTGGTGTAATTGTCAGTACTACTTTGGTTCTCGGTGACTTAACTAAACAAAATACCTAGATAAGGAATCCACGTTTCCGCATTTCTTTCCCGGTTTATAGAGAACAGTGAAATTTAACATTTGTAAAATTAATGACCACCGCAGTAATCTGCCATTCTTATTGCTCATCTGCCGTAACCAGGTCAAAGGACAGTGATCCGTTTCTACGGTAAAATGGCTCAGAAACAAATAAGGTTTTAATTTTCCGACTGCCCAGACTAAAGCTGCACATTCGAGTTCACTTGCTCTATAAGCTTGCTCTCTATCCGTGAGTTTTTTTGCTCAGATACAGTACCGGATGCTCTTCTATTTCTAGTTCTGGAAGATCGAGTTCTGCTCCTTCTTCCCCAGGTTGTTTGATTACTATCGCAATAATTTCAGCGTTTTCAAAATAAGGTTTCAACAAATTGACGTGGACAAGAGTTTGTTTATGTTTTCCCGAAATTTCTTTAATTATATAATTCGTATCGGAAATTTTCTCCACAATTTCTTTGGGTCCAGTCCACTGCATCTGCAATTTGTTGGTCCTGGCTTGCTGATACAACATAACCTTCTCGCCAACCTCGTAATATGAAGCCTTCGCCTTCAAATCATAATAACCTTTTGATTTGATTTGCGCTTCCAAAGTCGCCGTTTTCGCGATTTCCTGCATTTGCCTTAGCCTATCAAGTAACTTTAATATGTACACTACTACCGGTTCGTTGGTTTTCTTTCCAACCCACAACTCCTTGATCATGTTTAATGGAGATCTAATCTGACGTCCATACACCAATTCTGCGGGACTAAATCCGTGTGCCGCGTGCGGTGCACATCTCAAAGCGAAAAGCGCTTGATCGATATATTCATCCCACTCATTTCCGTTTTCGTAACACAACGCTCTTAGGATTCGCTTGTATACGCCGTGGAATCGTTCTACTGCATTTGATTGCGGATGATATGCTGAACTGTGTATGATTTTTATACCACATCGGTCAAGAAATTCGGTCGTTAGATTGCTGGTAAATACAGTGCCCAAATCCATCTGGATTTCGGATGGAAATCCTACTCGTGAAAATTTAATAACCCTTTTACCACCGCCTCAGAATCTGCTACTTTCAATGGGATCGCGTCAGGAAATTTTGTGGCACTACAAATTAGCGTTAGTAGATATCTGTTTCCCTTCTCGGTTTTCGCTAAAGGTCCTACAATATCCACATTTACTCGCTTATACGGTTCGGTGATTACTGGCACTCTACACATTGGAGCTTTTTTTCTATCAGTGGGCTTCAATACGCGCATGCAAACGTCACAGCATTTGATCTTGTTTTTCACGTCTCGTCCCATCTGGTTCCACCAATAATTCTGATTGATTCTGTCAATGGTTTTGTTACAACCCAAGTGTCCCATCCACATGTTATCATGTGCGATATCTAGCAACTTGCTTTGTAATTTTTCTGGCACCATCACTTGCTCAAAGCTCCGACCCAATTTGTCAGTAATTCTCCTGTGCAGTATTCCATAAGCAATGTAGAATTTTGCTCCATTGTTCTCCTTCTTTGATTCTGCCATCTCAAAATACTCCTTTAATTTTGGGTCTTCTAATTGCAGCATTCTTAAGGTTGTCGGTGTAAGTTGTGTTATGTCCGAGTAGTCGATATCCGATTTAGGTATTGAAATTTGTTCGTCCTTTTCCAGGCTCGGTGATTTATACCAAATCTCCTTTTCCGCTTCTTCTCCCTGTTCGTCGGAATCTTTTCCGTCTTCTGAACTCTTTACTTCGGCATTCGTTTCTTTATTTTCATCGTGAACCTTTTCCTTTTCCATTATAGCCTTCGCCTGCGCTCTCGTTAATGCGTGCACTTGTTGCATTACCACATCATTTTCCTTCGGCAGCATCTCCCACGTTCTATTCGATAGCAGATATGTATAATCTCGAGGCAAACGATTCGCTACAGCTGCTTCAGTTTCCACCTGAATTTCTGGCAAATTTAATTTTACCTTCCCAACTGGTAACGCCACACATTCTTCATTCAGGAGTCCTTGCACATATACATATTTCCCTATATAATCGGCTCCTTTGATTAAATTTGTGCGCACGATATCATAGCTGGCTCAGCTATCTCGTAGTAATTTTGCTTCCACTCCATTTACTTTCTCTATTACGGTATAAGGTTCTAGCAGACCTTCCTCGTTCTTGCTCTGACCTATCGTTGCTAAAACGACTTGTGTTTTGGGACATTCCGGTGAACCTTTATAGTGACCTACTGCACCACATCCAAAGCACTTCCCCGGCCTTCGTCTGTCGAAACTGCGTTTGTCCAAGTTTTCCTTGACAACACTTTCCGTTTGCACCTGACTTTTCCCTAAGTCATTTTTCAAGTTCGACGTCGTTGGCTTAGTTTCGAACTTATTTTTCGATGTCTTGAAGTTTCCATTATATTGCCGTTCCGTACCTGGTCCTCTTTTGGTGACGTATGTGTCTGCATGCTCTGCAGCTTCCTCCATCGTCTTGGACTTGTTTCGGTCCTCCACCCAAAATTTCATCTCCTCTGGCAACGAACTATAAAATTTCTCCAAGCACATCAGTTGAGTTAGCTTCTCGAAGTTTCCTTCCGCTTCTTCGCTCTTGATCCATTCCTGGAAATTGGTTTTTAGTTGGTATGCAAATTCCGCATAACTCTGGTCAGTTTTCCGTTTCCCGTACCGAAATTTCGTTCTAAAAACTTCTGCTGTTAGCTGATATTTCTTGAGCAGACTAGCCCTGACTTTGTCGTAATCTTTGCTGTCTTCTTCTGTTAATCGAGCCACGACCTCATTCGCTGTTGGTGACAACACACTCGTCAATCGAATTGGCCACGATTCCTTGGAGAAGTTCAATTGCACACAAACCCGCCCGAAATTCGTTAAATACAATCCCATGTCACAGTCATCCTTGAAAGGTTGCAATTGTTTTGTCATATTCAAGGACATATTCCTAATTGCATTGACATCATGTACATTATTTTCATTTGCCGTTTGAGCTTGGGCCTGAGCAATTTTCACTTGAGCATCTAATCGAGCTACCTCCAATCTTTCTTCTCGCTCCCTTTCAGCTAATTCTAACCTTTCTCTCCTTTCAGCTAATTCTAACCTTTCTTTTCGTTCCCTTTCAGCTAATTCTTCTCACTTGTCCTTCCGAGGGTTTTCCTCCCAGGCACCTAATTCTACTTTACTGTCCTCTACCGAATGTTGAGCCTTAATCAATTCTTCTATGATCTCTGCCTTTTTCTTTTTCTCCGGTAATTGTCGATTTAACGATGAGAGAGATTCATTAATATACACAGAGTTATTGCTTTTTGCCATATCAGCTAATTCCAAATTGATATCACTTAACTTCAGATTACGTTTTATCTTTCTGCACCTTAGAAACTCCTCCTTGTCATTTCACGATGATTCCTCTCAATCATTTGAACATCCACTTTAAAAGAGAGAGCATTTCCTACTGGGCGTTTTGTTTGTCCATCTGCTGGTTTGGCAGTACGAGATGCGCTGGAACTGCGCTCGACTATGGCAACGATGTTCTCCTCCGCAGCAACAACCTGATAAATAACTCGTTCGTACTGAATGCTAAAGCTCTTGCAGTCGGATGGGGCAGCTATGTAAATCTCTCTGCAGCTTGGGTAGCGGTGGGCACTGTTGAACTACAGTTTGTATACTATGTAGAATCTGAAATCGCAATAGTTACTGATGGTATTTACAGCGTCACTTTTAATAAATTCACCTCTAGCGCGCTATCCATCGCTTCGTATTGCTTTTTGGCTTCACTTACAGCTTCTTTTCATAGGATTGATAATAATGAAAATTATGCAGTGCGAAACGCATTGATTGCCTCTGTTTTTGTCAGATAAAATTTCCACGCAAATCTTAGGTTATGTCACACAAGAGCACACAAAACTAAAATGGAAAATATAATAACGAATACTCACTTTTCTACAACAGAAATAAGGGTTTCCTTCTTCGTAAACTAAAGGCCAGCTGTCAACACGACGATTTTAGCCCTGTTGCCAGATTTACACTGTACGAAATAAATTTGTAGAAACGGTTTCAGAATGTACCAGATTCGTAGAATTGTACCAGGTCTGGCAACGCTGCTAATATCAAGACCACGCCCAAAATGGTAACTGCACATAGACCACGCGTCGCAATGTTTGACCTTGGGAATTTTTCTGCTTTATTATGGAGTTATGATGCGGGGGATCTTACTTAATATTTTTGAACTTTATTTAGACTAAAACCCAAACTACTATCTATAATTAAAAAATAGTAAATTGCTTACTGCAGCAATAAATGAAATGGATGCAAACATACGCTTTGACAGACTACTTAAAAATCAGGCGCGTAGGAGCCGTGGGAGCCACGGGATCAGTGACTCCCACAAATAAATTTCAGAGGATCTGGCCCCCACAAAAATATGATTTTTTCTAGTTCCAGCATAACTTATTTTACTAATTTCTTATAACAATTAACATAAAAATATACAAGCTTGAATGGTACGAGTAATAAACCCCCGTTTTGTAAATCGCCTATTTTTACGCCGCTTAGTTATTCATACTAAATTTCGCTCTTCCAGAAGGAATTCGGTCTGGTCGAATATAAACAATGAAATCCGACTACTATAATAATACTCTTATCGAATATATCCCATGTTTTGTGAGGTGCAAGGTTTTTTCCAATAAGATACTATTAAAAATTTTGTCGCCTTTTTGAGCACTGGATTGGACCCGGCCTGATAAGAAACATTTGTTGATTTATTATAAGAAACATTAACACGTGGTTTTTCTACAGATTTTAAATGATATATACGTGGATAAGTAAGGACTAGGGAATAGGCAAATACCACCTAAAGAACAACGGCCTCAGCTCTCTGACGGGTTCGTGAAATCAGCGAAAGAAGGCGATCAGCATAGCCGTCGGCGTGAGCTGTGTGTACAGATCGTAGCTTCATGTTTTTCAATTATCAATTATAATTAGGAGGGGCAAGTCACTTAATACCTTTGCCAGTGTTTGGTGGTTTACTTGTGGATGATTTATTATCAGTATTGCATAAATAAACATGTAAATAACCGTTACAGGTAGTTGTAAAATAAATACATTGTCACAGCACGGTACCATGCTGGAGTTTCAAAATTGGATTACTGCTATATAAAATAACAAGGGTAGACATTACTTCAACTAACACCAAGATATGCAATTTACATTTTTAAAGAATAGCTATTTATGCAACAAGTGCTAAAAGTCGACGTTTATGCACGAGACATGAAAATTATGAAACGAAGCCGAACATGTCTCGTGCATAAACGACTTTTAGCAGGCGTTGCATACAATATTTTATCTACGACCTTAATTTTACCGTTATTAATCCATAAATATCGATTTAACAAATGTTTGCATCTACGACACTTCTAATTTATGTCACAATAAATAGTAGGCCATGGGCGGGAGAATGTTTGCGAAGCCAGTGCTGTCAAGGTCAGTTACGAAATGTAATTATTAATACTCCACATCTGAGTGTATTCATTACATAACGCTTTAATTATTTCAAAAACACTTTACCTGTAACGCAAGAAGCAACTAGAATAACTTTACAACTTCACTTCCAGTTCGAAATTGTAGTTTTATAACCGCACTTCACTTTTAGCCCGTGTGCTAAAAGTAAGCAGCTGATTTCTTTAACCACGGTAAACTATAAAACGTCACTTTTAGTGAAACAAGCTAGCGCTAAAAGGCCTACTTTTAGTAGTGGTCGTAGATAAAATATATTTGAACTATAAGGGAGCTGGTTTTGAAATTTCTTACAGAGTAGGTAAGTGTTGCGTCCCGGTAATTTAGTTTAAAATAAAATTAAAAGGTTTGAAAAACATTTACAAGTATTATTTCCACAGGTTTTAAATAAAAGGTACGTCGACGAATAGGGAATAGGACAATACCATCTAAAACCACATACCTTAAATCGCTGACGTCACAGGATCGTCAGCGAAATCTCAGCTAAAGAATGCCACTCACGGCCACTGACTGAACTATGAGTACATATCTTAGCTATATGTTGATTGCAATCATCAATTATAATTGAACTGTTGTAATAGAGAACTCACTTGATGTCTTCGTTAGTGTTTGGTGGTGTGCGTGTGAGTGATTTACGATCAGCATTGTACAATGAACAAGTAAGTAGCAGTTACAGGAGGTTGTTAAATAAATGTAATACCGCCGCATTGCGATTTGCTAGGGACAAAGCTATTGTCGGTAAATAAAAATTGTCATTAGGCGGCGACGGGGTGTAAACAGTGCAAGCTCGAGCCTTCCGTGGCCCAGTGGCGAAGACAGGCGGTTAAATGTTAAAGAACATAAACTTACTGATTTGAAAATCTCATCGATAATAATAATTGTATTCACCGGGGGTAGCCGCCCCCTGGTCCCTCCGTACTTCCAGCAGCGACGTTACAATATTTGGCCTTGCATCAGTCAGCATTAACCCGTTAGCACCACATCGCTGTCTTCACTGGTTGGGTTAGTTGTCAGCACTCTTCTCTAGTACCGCCCAATAGTAATCCACTGTTAGGATGTTAGTTGTTTTCCATAAATATTAAAATGGTCCTATGTGACGCCAAGATCTTGGTTCAGGTAGGGCGCTACATAACCCGGAAGTCGCGTGGTAATTATTTAAGATTTATATTAACCTCAAGACGTCAGGTAAAGCGGGTACGTTATTGAAATATCTTGCAAGTACAGGATTATATTAGCTCAACTCAACCGAACTATTCGGTCATTAGTATGACATGTAAGTTTAAATGAAATTAGGATTGATTATACAAATTCGCTTTCACAAAATTCTACAAATTGACTACAAATCACTTAGAGAGTACGTGAGACATACCCATAATTTGACTTGACAGAATTCTGCTTTGTTTAACTTCATAAACAGTAGCTATAGGTTATGCTGATTATCAAAATATACTAGCTGTACACAGGTAAGCGCCACGTTATGCTAGTAACTCATGTAATATTGCTATGGTTTGATATGCACCACTTATTAAACTGATTTAAATAATTGCTGGATTGCAATTTTATTTACTCGACTCAAAATAAGTAGTATTATGCCCTTTTTCGTATTTTATTTATCTGCAATTTTATTCTCATAACGCTAGTTCAGTAGAACAATCAAATCTATTCAAAGGGTGAATTCCTAATAATTTCTAACCTTTTTACCTAAACTGGTACGCCACTGTGCGCCCAAATTATTTCCAAATACGCAGTCGCTAATGTATGCGCTGCTGTCAAAATTACACAAAATGGTTCGTATCTGGTAGTAATCGTTGTTGACTTTAAAAATCAAATTTGTGAACATTCAAAGAGGTATTTATTTAAATCGTAGTGCTTTGGCGGTTATTATTCTTTTTTGTTTCAGGAATTAATTTGTCTTATGACGTCAGAAGGGACGCCAATTGGATTTCTGCAATTGGTTAATCTCCACCTAACCCTACAACTGAACTCTGGTTAATAATTTGAAAAGCACTTTCGCTGGAGGCTTGAAGATGCTTGAATATTGTCTCGCATGCACACAAATTTCTGGATGCTCACGCTAATATTTTTAGGGTTAGACAGTACCTTAAGATTTCGTGTTTGCTTCAATCTTCGGAAAGGGGGCCCCAGCTCGTATCTTCGTCTGGAACGGTTTACCCCGGTCTCTGTGCTGCTGGTCGGTGTCCTGCACTCCTGCCTGATGTGTCGTAATAGAATTTCCTGGCTCTGTATCCTCTTTTCGGCTGGAAACCTTCTTCGTAATCTTGATGTGGGTGGTGAACGTTTCCTCGGAGATGCTCTTGGTGAACTAATTTATGTTTGCGGAAATCGCCCCAAACGTTCTTATATGAACTATACCACTTGCTTAACCCAGTGAAACACTTTTTAGCTCAAAATATTTAATTTTATTATATAAAAACTGGTATTCAAAAGGAGCACAAAATTTCATGTCAATCTTATAATTTATTCAATTCTTATCTGATGAAGTTCGCTATAAACAAATGCTAATCTAATACTATACAAACGGAACTCAGTCAAGTTCAAATCAATTACACTTTGAAATAAATTTACTTACAAATTATTAAATTTAAAAATTTCTTATATCTAAAATATTGTCTGCATTTTTAATTTTTAAAATGTTTCTTTGCGCCACCAAACGTTTTATTATTTGCTTTGCTCTGTTCACTCGCGTAATTGCACTGATCCTTTTAAAGAGTTCGCTTCCTTCATAAATGCTTTCGATGCCCATCTGTCTGTTTTGCTCGTTGCAACATTATGATTTTTCTGGCTTCTTATACCTTTTTAGATTGTTCACAACTTGACCTACTTAGCTATATTGAAATCTACGCTTCATTGACCTGCACATAGCAAACTTTTTTGTGATTATTCATTTCTTCGACTTGAACCCTGTGAAAAGCAAGCTTTGCCCTATGCGTTCCTTATTCAATTTATTTAATAATACTGGCATCTCTTTTCCAATGCATTTACTGAATGAAATTTAAACTTAGTATTGCAGCTACATAAAATACCCCAACTCTGTGCTTATTGACTTGTTTTCTAAACTGTACTGCAAGCAGAGCAAAGCCTCAGGCATAAGACCATTACAATATATGAAGGCGGACTAGTATTTGTCAAGCAAAATACAACCTGGTATTTGCCTAAAACAGATTAAAATTTCTAACCGTACATATACAAAGAATCCCAACTTGTAGGTTAGCTCCAGGCAGCAACGATGCAATGCGTGCACGACAACAAGCTAGATTAAACATACCTTGGGAAGCCGCATAACAGATCGTAGACGTGCGAAAGCCCTGTCGAAGACGTCACGAAAGTCACAGGTGGTCTACGCTACGGCTGTCAGCACGCAGGTATCGTGATGATGGGGCTTCAAACTTATTGGACTCGAGCTACTTGCAGGAGACGAGGTAGTCGCAGCAATCCAAGGGCGCCATGCAGTCGCAAGGGGGCGTAATTTAGCCGCACGGGGAGAAAAATGAGCTAAATTAATTGCACACAATAGAACCAAGGCTTAAGGTACAAAAGGGAAGTTTGGGCATACCTCTTTGATGTTCGGCTCCCAGCTTTGCCGAAATGTAACCACGTGCTTGGCGCAAGTGAATCCAGAACGATGTCTGATTTGAGAATATCCCATAAATTTTCCTCAACGGGACGTCATTAAAATATTCCAACCAAAACAGAATCAAAATGAAGCTTTCTCAAAAAAGGATGCTATCGAAAAACCCTGATCACTGATACGTATCACAAACGTCGACCGCTCAACAACCTTTCTGCATCAAGACATGAAGGCAAATACACAAAATAACCTGACTCCAAAATTTTGGGAAAGGGTGAAAATGCTTATTATGCAACCAAACTAGCACAAGCATCAAGTAATGCCTAAACTGAAGCAAATTAATCAAGAATATTTTCATCTATCGAAATCCAAAATTAGACTGATAGTTCGAAAACGTGGGCAAAAATTTAGCTTCAACTAAAATAGTGCAAAGAATTACAGAAATATTTAAAAGTGACTTTTGGCTCATAACAACTTTTTTATATACAAAACTTCCCGTAGTCGGCTTAAAGGAAATATTAACAATCGTCTGCTACCCTAGTAATATTTGATCACTTAATTTATAAAGGTAAACATAATATGACTATTTAGAAAAACTATCAGTCTATTCACACGTTTGCAGACGAATTTGGTATAGTGGATCCTTAAGCTGATTAACCAACTGAATTGCTTCAGAATTTGAATTTCTCCAGTAACAAAACAACATCTACCCGTTTTTCTACAGCGATTTTACTTCATTTGAACCACTTTTCAAGTAGTTTTTTTTAAAGCAACATTAAAAACGAAAACTTAAATCACCTGTTTTCATAGTATATGCATTTTCGACATTTTTCACCTAAACAACAGCGGACGAAACAAACAAACAACAAACTGTGGACTTGGTTCTAGCAACGACGACTGCCACAAACTACTAATTGATCAGCTTTTATCTTGTCAACATTATTCTCATCGTTATTATTGATATTGTTTCCTTAAAATTTAATAAAATTTTAGTTAAGCCACGTGGTATATAAATAACTATTACGTAACAATTTTATGGTTATTATTTATTAAAATATACGAAACAAAATTAATGAACGACACAAAACGAAATGAACTTTATAGAAAGTGTAGACAATGATTTTCTATTTATAAAACACAATCTAAAGCTTCAAAATTTCAGCAAAACGCCATTTTTTAATAACTACAAACTCTGTTTTCGTTGTGTAACAAAAGAACCGTAAATTTAACTTCAAAGCAGGTTCAGAGGATCTTATAAAGAACTCACTTATTTGTTGTTTTAATAGCTTGGCAGCGCGCGTGTAGATAAAAGCCTATTTATGGATTTTTCAATCTAGTATTTAGATTCCTCTAATTTTTTAGTTGTGAACTAAGTGCACATTATAGAAAGTAACAATAAAACTAAAAAATGGCACAACTCCAATAACAAAAACGTTTACTTCCTCATATGTATTAAAATTTATCGCCGCTCTTAAAACGAGTAAAACAATAACCCGGCATTAGAGTTTTGCCTTTCAGAAATTCCCCATTGTTCAGAAAAAGCATAAAACGCTGTATAATAGGATTTCCGCATTTAGCGAGCTGCGTATGCAGCGAAGCAACGCTAAATGCAGTTTTGCCCACCATTTAAAGGGAAGCTTAGCTACGACATGAAAAAATAATTAATAGCCTCATAACCGTTGAAAACGATTAGCTAATGCAATTTGCTGGCGGGTGAGCATCTGAGGTCTCATTTGGGAAATTCCTGTTCATAAAATTACACGGAAACGAACAATTAAAAAGAATAAAACGCGCTTGTTTTTATTTGGCTTTACACTTGTTCGGAACAGTCCGCTGCAGATGTTGCGGAAATTATATCAAAAGTGAGCATCAGTAAATTCCGCCAGTGGGGGAAATCGAGTATTAATTAAACTGACAGAATTAGGCACTCGCCCGATTCCCGAAGGACGAGCGGCAAAACACGGAGAAGGCTGAAATATGTGCATGTTTTTCGCAGCCAAGAAAAACGGAAAAACTACCGTAGTCGGATGTAGCAGTTTCTGCTGCAAACAACGAAAACAGCCGGAAATCGTAGTTCACGAACAAAAAGACTTTGCATGTGTCTTCGGGATCACAAAGCATGGAGAAGTAGGGCACGAGACATGCAAATGATTGTTTCAAACTACCTTTAGCTATCTAAACGCATCGTTTGCATATCAGACCCGCAAATACTATCAAGTTTTCCTTTTTCCTGCTTGATTTATACATTCTACTTACAGTGCGCAGTGCCCGTTTTGCATACAATCTACGTTTTAATTGCTTGGAGCGCTGCTTAGCTCACTGTACCTGAAATATCTTTGACGTGTATTTATTGTATTCGCAATTGATAAAGTGAAGCTTTACCTTATTGATCTCAATGCAGCCTGTCATTGGTTGCAGTATCGTTTTGAACGAAACTAGGGGGTTTAGGATTGAACATCATTAAAATCATATATTCCTGAAACATTTTCATGGAGTCAACGACTAATAACTATTTATATAACAAGTACTGAACTAGCTTCAATAAGGCTTGATTATGTACGAGTTGTATTCAAAGCTTTGTATTTGACTTAAATAGCCTCACTATCGAAAAAAAATCAAATTGATACATTTAAGTTTTATTCTGTGATCTACAAAATAGTTTTTGAAACGCCAGCCCTTGCCAGCTCAAGCATCTCAGCCATTTTAAGTTATGGATTGTGCAGGCACATCTTTTCGATGCCCCGGGCTAATTTATTTCTTTCCTGGATGCAGATCGGTTCACATGCATAAATTTACAAGAACTGGCGACTTACCAGAAATTCCATAACGCCCCTGTAGTCTGGGTTGTAAAACAGATACATGATACTAGGGGGTGCAAGGCGAGCAGCAAGTCCTTTCATATAGCAGGTGGTCACACACGCCTGACGCGAACACAAGCTCAGCCAATTCCACAATCAGTCATGCAAGCAAAACTACAAACATTCAGCTTTTAGCAGTAATGTGCTCATTACATAATACTTACAGGGGGTATTATGGCCCCCCCGCGTCGTCCCACGTCGCATCTCGAGGACGACGTCATCGGGGATATTCTTCGGTGCACCTCCGATTATATGTACCTGTAATAATCCTGAAAACACTGATGCTTACCGCATCTAGTATGCCTTAACCGAACGTTAACGGCATCAATGGGTCCAACCCATGTCAGTGTAACCCGCAATTACGGTGGCCGCATGGACCGTAAAAGACACAGGTACAAGGCATCTTTGGGAGATGGGCTTCCCGAGCCACCCAATCGCGCTAATTGGGGCCACTGATAAGCACAATGCTTATCAGGTCAAGGTACCTGGGCTACCTCGCCGAATAGCCATTAATCCAAGTATGAGGACGTCCTCGGCGACTAGTTGACCCCTGGCCAACGATAACAATAAACAGCGACCCAATTGACAAAGCTGTCTACAATCAGCAACAGTGCGAAACAATATCGAATGTTCCACTTCGCTATAGAATAACTACATTTGCAAGCTACACAAGCATTAGCATTCCTTTTTACAGACCTCATCGTTTCATCCGCTCTCTTATAAGTAATTCAATCACTTCAAAACACATAATCGCGGTAAAATTACACCAGCGGTGGATCAGCTTCCACGTTCACACATGTGCGACCTCTGTTACCGACTGCCTGCCAAAAAACACATAAGAACCCTCGCATTCTAAAAGGCAACCCCCGCTCGCTTCGGGTTCACAAAATTCCAATATGGGAATTCTCGGCTAATTCCCGTAATAGCCCGTCTATAATTTAAAAACGCCGCTCGATTCTTAAAAACGGCCCCCGGTCTGTAAATAGGTTTGGGACTTGTTCCGATTTCTTGCTAAATTTAGAAAGTATCATATTTCAGTGGATGGTTTAGTCGAATGCCCATAATTATACGAATACAAATAATAACAGCATATTTGCAAACAGCCCCAAGAACACAAAAATAAATATTACAACAATTGGATTAACAATATGGTCTTTGCTAACAACTAGACATATGGGCGCTAATTGTTACCGTACATACACAAAGCACGATTTACATAAAATCATAATACTTTAAGGAATCAACGTTAACCATTTAACGCCACTAAATCACATTGGTAGTTCAACTGAATAAATTAAAAATACCGGCAAGATATACACCCTATCCATTATATACAAAATAATTTTAAAATTCAAATCGACAGCTTAGCTGCGAAGTACGGTATTATTATAGAAATAACACCAAGCTCGGTAGATTCAAGACAAACTCAGACTTCAAATAATTATTGTATAAATTATAACAAAAGATTCAACGAACACACAGTGTACACGGATTAGCCAAACACAATGGTTTCATGACAAGCGCTCGGAATCGATTAGGTGAAGTAAATAGGCATCGCTTAGTCCTTGAACTATTTCATAAAATGACCCGTGGATTTCGTTACGCGATGAGGCCTCAGCGGGCACACGCAATTAAAAAAGGTACTATTTCTCTGCAATCGGGCCTGAACGAATCCTGTTAAATGGTTTTGACGTCATTAAGTCATTCTTGCGTTTAATTCAATAATAAGTGTTATTAGAAAGCAAGTGTAAGATTGTGCGACTTCAAATTCTACTTAAGCCGACCCTGGCGCAAAATTTAGTTGAACGTATATTCACATGTTTTTGGTCTGCAGTTTCTAAATGAATTTGCCCCGTAAATAGTCTTTGGCAACCGCGTTAGTTATTAAAAGCAGTCCAGTCCCGTTTACATTTCTTCGAATTACAGCGATAAGCTATTCTTTGTTATCTGGTCAAGACCGTTTTGTATTGCAGTTTCTGCCTAATGTAATTAAGCTTTCAAAATAAGGCTTACTGAATTCTTTGTTGTCACACATTTAAACATCGATTTCAGAACCTAAATTTAGTTCTTGGTATTTTTTAAGAGCAGCGCTGGTAATTGATACTTAAGTTCGTAAATTTTCCGTGCGTGGCTTAGTAAGTGCATTGGAACCCTTATCTTGTTTTCGCCTTCCGGGGCTTCTGAGAACTTTGCTTATTTTGCCAATTCAGCTATGACATCATGCTGCGTGTAGTTGCACCAAGCTTTGTGTAAGTTAAATAAAAATTGATAACTCCTTAGGGAATGATGCATTTAAAATTAGTGGTTTCGGAGTTCTAAACTCTTTTCCGTCGTGGTCTTCTCGCCGAGTCGAATTTGAACTGAGAATTCGTAACGAGTACTTGAGCCATCAAGACCTATGTGAATGTTCGCGCTCCCCGAGGGTGGCACCGTCGCTGCCGTCGGGGGGAGCTGTGTTAAAGACTTTGTGATGAACTTAGTGAATCCCTCTTGCCAAACCTTGTTGTGAGGAACGTTTAAGAATATCTTTTGTCATCTTAGCAACGAGCACCGCGGGACGTTGTGTGTTCGGCGGACGAATTTCTTCTTGGGCGGCGTCTTAATATTTGTTTAACTCAACCACAGAGTCGGGAACGGAGTTATTTTGCACTTGGTTGCACATCTAGTACAAGACGCCCTATGAAGCCCACGTAGTTTTCCCATAGTGAGTGGGGAAACGTCTGCTTTTTGCAAATTTTGCTACGTTCAGCCGATCTCGAGTTTTCTTTCGTTCCCGGGGGGGGGGGGGACGACCGCATTCATTGTGAATTTCCTCTGCCCTCTTTTGGACCGCTGTCTACCGTTCCACAACCCTTGGGTCTACCTTGTTCTACACTGCAGGAAGCAATCACCATTCCATCCAGCGTCCTTTGCAGCATCACCAAGGCTTGGATTTCCCATAGTCTACCATGCCTGGGCTAAGGTAAAATTGTACATTGTTAACTATTTCTGTTACGCTTATCCAGTGCCGGGTGTGTTATTATCATTTGTTGTTGCGCAGTGTGCGGAGTAACGAACATTGCGTACGTCTTTGTATTTTAATTATGTCAGTTGATCATTGAAGGCGGAAGCTTTACTCCTGCCAATATTTTAGTTGTTTATTCTTTGTAACTCTGTTTAGACTAAGTTAGTTCTTGCGTGGGATCCCCTTTTGCCCTCAACTAGGGTGTCACCTTTTTGATAGCCGACTTTTGGCTTGATGTACTAAAATTTAAATCATTAAATTTTATTATTGGCTAAATTAATTATTGGTTTGATTTAAATGTGTGAACCTATTGAGTCTTCAACTAAAGACGGCCTTAGCCGAGTGTAATTTCATGTAAAGACCAGAGCATGCGATAGAACGCGTAAGCCCTTAAGATCAGGGGTGTTTTGTATTTTGTTATTAGCTTCCAGAGCGGTGGCCATCGAAGGTAAGTGACTTCGATTTTTGTGGCCACCCTACGTTTGCATCCGGCGTCGGTGCAGCTGACGAGTGACGCTGGAGTGGTGTAAAGCAACCTGGAGGACTTCTTCATAGCTACGTGGTATTTCTTGTTTTCGCTGCGTTAGCAATTCTCTGTTTAAAAACAAGTGGCGCTCCGAGCATTTTCCCCATTTATGAACTGAATTGTTAGGGATTAGAATAGGATAACCCCTGTCGGTTTCGTTAAGTTTGTCGAACCACGCCTTCCCAAGTAAGCTAGTTGAGGGTAACAGAAGCCGAGCATCTGCTTCGAGACATTTTTAGATCTGTGTCCTTTAGGAAACCGGCAAACCCTTCTAAACCTAACCCGCTCTTTGACGTTGAATACATGCAATGTCGATTCATTAAGATTATACCGTAACAATCCGTTCTACCACGTAGTAGGTTTTATCCAGTTTGTAATGTCCAGCACAACAGACAGGGAACGTCAAAAGACGGCCACTTCAGCATTCAAAGATTTGCATTAGATTCTCGGAAATAACGGGAAGAATAATGGGGAAAAACGTAAAACTAAATCCAACAAAGTGTCTGACTACGTAAGGATGAGCAATAACCGTTCAATACTTAAGATTTTGGGTGACTAAGCGATGGTTTTACTTCTAAAATACTATGAAATCCTGATTCAATCGGATAGGTGCAGCAATTCATCAAACTATATTACAGAACTTGCATCAGATTTCTGACGACTTTCTAAATGAATCTCTTTATTAAATCTTTATCACAAAAAGCCCAAAAATGCTTCTTAATTGGAATGAAAGTTAAGATTCAAATATTTCCAACAATGGAAACCGGGAATAGCTCCACCCTGAAGTTAGATATGGGAAATTTTCGTAAAATTAATACCTATTGCGAATCCAAAAACTATATAAGCGCCCCATATACCTACTTTGCTTCGAAAACTCACCAAACCAAAGCAGAAGCATAGGCAACTCCAGAATGGATTAAAATACGTAAAGTTCGGGATCACTTCCAGGACATAAGCCCTAAAAGCCAATAACTCAAATGCAGGTGAAAAGGAAGGAAACCAGAGAGAACGACCACAAGGATGCTGCCTTAAGCTGATGCACCAAGACTTAACTTCGCTGCTGGATGGAAACGACGTGCGGGCGACTAGTCTAGCGTAAACCCCTAACCAAACACAACGCTCCTACAAGCTCAAACCACAATCACAATGCCAAAACACCCCAACTCACTGCTCAAAACTATGGCACTAAAAACCCAAAAACTTTTCACAGCAATGGAAAATCCCATCCTGAAAATCACAAATCCCAGAAAAATAAATAGAGAAAAGAGATCACGGTAATATCAAAGAAAAGTAAGCAAAGTGTACCAAATAAAAGTCTTACAACAAAACTAATCATCTTCATGAAAATAAATAAATCCGAAGAGCAATCTACTTCGATCAAACAGCAGAAAGAGTAAAATAATAAAACCCATGTAAGACCCCTTGGTTACTACAGTTGCTATAAGAAAACTTATAATAAGTCTCAAATTGTGCTTATTTTCGAACACCTATTGACAGATGTGTTAGGGTTACAATAAGTATTTGATAGTTCAAAGTGCATTATTTTTAAATTTTAATTACTACGTGAGCCATTCTCTGAAATATTTTGAACCATAAGATATAATACAATTTTGACAAATATATTAGGCGTTAAGTCACGATTCCTTTTTTTGGAGACACAAACTACACGTACAACCAATGCACCATGTCGAGGGTACTGGGTTAGGGATTGAATTCGGAATAGGGCAGAGCGTTTGGTGCTGTAATAGAAGTGCACCGTATGTTGTGAAAGTGGGCTGTTTTGCGTTGATGAATGCGATTATGCGAACCAATAATATATACCATAAAATCGGTGGTATCTTTGTTCGCTATCTCTTCCGAAGATACTGGACCGATTAAATTGTATGATAGCTTAAAATTTTGCAAATTTTCAAAAAAAGTACGAAAAAGGATTAATTTAATTAAATCGTGTAATTAGCGAAGCGAAGCGTAGCTCGGGTGCTACTATTTGTAACCTTAGGTACATATCCAATTATACATGTATCCTAGTTACATAACAAGTTACAAGAATCGTAAGAAATAAAATATAATTGTGTTTGATACTTGAAACATAGAACTGTGTTTTATTTCTACTGTTACAATTTGTATATAAATGCAGTTAGTTGGGTCAATATAACCACTAACCCTGCACTACTATCTTAGTCAGTTGAATGATGTTTGGTAACATTTAAGCAACACAGCAAATTATAGACGTTAGAGGTTCTTGATTGTTTTGGATGATTATACGATAATCGAGGGTGTGGGTCCCGCGGAAGCATGTTGTTTCGCAGTGGGTAGCAGCCAGGCAAGATTTGCGTTAATTGCTTTGCTATGAAATACCAGTAGCCACCGGACGCTTACCGACCTGTACGGGTTGTAGCAATAGTTAGTCTAGGGGATTACTATTGGGCAGTGCTAATGAAAAATGCCGATAGCTAACCCAACCAGTAAAGGTAGTGAGAAGGGGCTAAGGGGTTGATGTTGACTTGATGCAAGGCCAAGTACTGTAACGTCGCTATCGGAAGTACGAAGGGGAGAGGGGGGCCGCCACCCCTCAGTGAGAGTGCAATTCTTATTATTGATGAGATTTACAGGTGAGTAAGTTTATGTTCTTTTATATTTAACCGTTTGCCTCTGCCACTAGGCTAAAGAAGGTCCACACTTGTACTGTTTGCACCCCGTCGCCGCCTTGTGGTCATGGGTAGGTTGCATCTACCACTTTGACATAGTTCAAAAGTACAGAATTTGAATTTTAAGATAACATACAATAATGCGTTAACAGATGAGTCTGATTTACTTTATTATTGTGGACTAGTCGGCTAATATATCACTTTACGAACTCTAAACAAAAACATAAACCAGGTCATTATGATACAGAACATAAAAGAAGTTATGATATTATTTCATTGATTTGAAATGTACAGTCTTATTTTAGTTCTCTTATTTCATACAATTTCGATCAGTTAGTACAATTTAGTAGATGCATACATTTTCAAATTAAATACATAGTTTATTGCTTAAGACATCTACTTCCGTTCTACTTAATTTAAGCAAAATTCTTTTCCCATAGTCGGCGACTCAGCACAGCCGATTCGGCGGCAGGACAACTGTAATGCCAGATTATGTTTTTCTTTTAATGTTAATGTGTTTTGATATTACACTTTATTTTGAAGAAAACCAACTTCTGATTTTGCATATTTAATTATGACTTTTGCATAAGAAACAGCTACGTGTTTTCACAATTTTTACTGCATATAGTATGCATGTAATTCTTGTTGTTACTTCATATTTTCCAAGCACCGGTTATTACATACAGCAATAAATGGTATAGCACTGAGGTCATTTTTATGCATTTCGCGCCTAGTTATGTGGCGCAGAGTTGGCCGGCGAGGCGCCGGTTATGTCCCGCGCCAAAATAGCGGCGCCGAATTTTACCATTCTGTTTTAAGGTGTATTCTGTCCTTAACCATGTGTACCACCTGTACTAATTGGCGATTTTCTTATTAAACTTTCTCGAAATGCTATCTCCCTTTGATATCAATTTTCTTGGATATTTCGCCACAGCATAAACGTAAAGTTACAGGCTAAAAAACCCCTGGACAAAAAACCCCGGACATAAGACCCTCGGACAAAAAACCCTCGGACTAAAAACCCCCCGGATAAAAAAACCCCGGACTAAAAACCCCCGATAAAAAACCCCCGGACTATAAACCCCCACCATAAAGAAAACACTCGCACATTATATGGGGTCCGTGGGCGATTATTATTATTATTGAAAATAAGTTATTAATTATAATTATCAAAATGCATAAAAAATGAGACATGTAAAGTGGGGCATTTATTTAATATACCTAATACACATACAGAAAATTCACACCCGGTAATTAAAAAGTTTTCTAAATCACAATGTTGCCTAATTTAACAACTTTTCAACGCTAATATTCAAAAACTATTCGTCCAAGACCAAATGATAATTATAATTTTTGGTTCAATTTTTGACATACAATTGCGTGCTGTAAATATTCTCCGCACGTTTGAATACACCCTGTATAATCTTGGCTCTTGGAATACTTGTTTTAGGCGGGTTTTCAAAATGTGATATGTCGCTCTTTTATTCTTCAGAGAAAGCCAATTTAGTTTAGTCTGTCGCCAATTTCCAATTATTAATTATCATTCCGTACTCATGCAAGAATCCATTTGCAATTTTTAGAAAATAGTAATCACCTGCCTTGTTATTAGACAACTATGATTACCACTGATAACAAAAGCTATAATACAAAATATCGGCTAATGTATTTTGTATTAAATAAATGCCCTACTTTTTACGTGTGTCATTTTGATCTGCATTCTTGCATCAGTGGTATTATAATTATAATTAATAACTCATTATTTTTAATCAAAATAATAATCTCTCACGAACCCCACATGATTTGACGGTGTTTTATTTATGATGGGGGTTTCTAGTCCGGGGGATTTTTATCCGGGGGGTTTTTAGTCCGGAGTTTTTTTATCCGGGGGGTTTTTAGTCCGGGGTTTTTATGTCCGGGGGTCTTATGTCCGGGGTTTTTGTCCATGGGTTTTTTGTCCTAGATTCGAAAAAACCTACTGTCGTTATCAAGGCATCTATGAAATTAATACATTACAATACATTTACGATGGATGATACACATCATGTAATGGGAGAAGAACAGAACATACAGTGCAGTAACTACATAACTAGAATGGAAAACAATAAAATTGACAATGTAGTGAAAGATAAATAACCCATGAAACATTGAATGATTTACAAGAGATGGGAAGACAGTTTACATTAAAAAAAAGCAACGGAATTGAATAGAACCAATTTCTAGCATAAACAAAGGCGAAAAAAGAAAAGTATTTCATTGTTGTGTTGATATCGAAAATTGATGTTTCTGAAACGTTTGCTTATGAAAAATAACTAAGATTAAAAAACATTAGAGAGTATTATTTACAGGCTAATACATACAATAGTATAACAGCACCTTTAATTTCTGCTATCTTGCAGAGATATAATGCAAGCTATAAAATTTCTAGTGTCATCCCATATACATACAATCACAATTTGCACTAGAGCTTTTCAATAATGTCACTCACCATAAGTTAAAAAAAAAATTAATTTCAGCAGTGCGGCGTAGCAGCTTTTGTATTAATATTTTTACTTTTGCAACGTTTTTAGGGTAGCATTGGTGAAATGCTAATAATTTTTTGAAATGTTTAAATGTTTATACGTCGAACTGGGAAATGAAAAAGCCATGACTTGATTTAAGGCGATATTTAAATTTTTATCAATATTCGTGAATAACTGAATAGTCTTAGAAACCATTCAGTTTGCATTTCCACTGTTTTATTTCACAATTCAAGTGAAAAAGTAAGTTAGTAGAATTCGAAATTTATTTCAACTTCACTCAAGAAATTCAATTTACACTACTTCATTCCATTTACCATAACCTGTTGGCTATTACTCTTTTATCTACGACAGTGTGTAAAATTGCATTTTAGTTGGCAGTTTTAAGTGTGTAAAACGACTGTTTAATAACATGTGTTAGACGGGAGTTTATGTGTGTTATATTAAAATTAAATTTCCGATACTTTTGAAATGTGTCAACGTGATGGATGCAACTCACCCATGACCACAAAGCGGCAACGGGGCGCAAACAGTGCAGGTTCGACCATTCCTTGGCCCAGTGGCGGAGGCAGGCAGTTAAATGTAAAAGAACATAAACTTACTGATCTGTAAATCTCATCGACAACAATGGTTGTACTCACCGGGGGTGGCCTCCCCCTGGCCCCTCCGTACTTCTGGCAGTGGCATCACAATGCTGGGCCTTACATCCGTCAGCCTCAACCCTTTGGCACCTCATCGCCGCCTTCATTGGCTGGTTAGCTATCGGTACCTTTCGCTAGTACTGCCCAATAGTAATCCACTAGATTAACTATTGTTACAACCCGTACAGAGTCGGTAATAACTACCGTAGTATACTGATCTTCCACAGTACAGCAATTACCGTAAATCTTGCTATTGCTCTAATGGGGCTTATAATTTGGAACTCCATGCTTCCGGTGCGGAACACACATGCTTCCGCGAATCACTGGCGGACTTCGTGCTCCAGCTCCAGGATTCAACTCTTTGACTATCACATAGTCGACTAGCAAAGCAAGAACCTCTGACGTATACCGGACGCTGTAATTGCCAAAAAGTCTACCAAATGCCATTCAACTAGCTACAATAGTACGTACATTCTACTCTAGTTAATTTAATCCTCTACCTAATTACGCCTAGCTACGCTCGCCGCTTCGCCTCGCATTATGCAACTTATCACCTTATAATTAATTATTGGTTCGCATATAATCGCTTACGCCAAGAAATAATTACGCAAAACAGACCACTTTCACTCACACGTCGCGCCGCTGTCGCACCCCGAAACGTTCTGCCTTATTTCTAATTTCATTTCTAACCGAACCCGATTCCAGTTCAACCCCCGGTCAAACATGCATTCCTCGATACGCTTCAGCGGTTGCACCTGCTATGGCGAGTTCCCCCAAAAACAAGAACTCGCGATTTAACGCCAAATATATTTATTATGAATGTGTTACATTTTAGGGCTCAAAACATTCCAGGCGTGGAAACTTCGTAATTAAAACTTAAAAATAACGCACCCCAAAACCATAAAATATTTCATCCCTAACACATGTTTTCATTAGTTTACGTCGTCAGTAGTAACGTGTTTAAAAGATTTCATTAGGCACGTTGTCAGTAGCAACCTGTTTTAACATTTTTAAAACACGCAAAATTGCGAGCGGTTGCTGGTAATCCTAATTTACATTGTTTTTTTTTTAATATTTACCGTGTTTTCTAGATTCTATCATAGATAAAATATTGTACGATACACATGCATAAAGCATCTTTAGTCACTCGCGGGGCTTAAAACGCTCGCTCACTCGCGTTTTAATCTACCCCACTCGTGCCTAAAGAGTAGCTTTACGCACTTGTATCGTAAATTACCATTTTGTCACTTTGCTCGACTCGATATTTTTTCAATTGACTGTTCTATATGTTCTTAAAATAAATATTAAACTTCCATTTATTCCTGTCTACCAAAATATCAGGTATTTATGTACCTATACATCAACACGTTATTAAGCTATTGTATTTGTTATTGCAACATTTTATTACAAAAAAAGTAGCCACAAATATCGTCATCCTTCCCAATTTGCGTTATAAATAAAAAGTGTGCCTTTACATTCCGCAACGTTTATACATGTTTATTCTTGCTAAAATCGATGGCTATAACAAGGCGCCGCGCCGGTTTGAATTTTAATAGGGAATATATTCCAACCAGAAAACTATTAAATTTGATTTTTACATTCAACTGGAACACTAGGATCAAAATGCAAGAAGCAACAAAAATTAAATCCATGTCGGAGCCCGATATACGATACATTATGATTCATGAGACTACGGTGTTTTAGAAACTTCATAAACATAAGTTCCCTGCAGGAATGCACAACAGATTTGAAATGCAGCTGTTGTTTTGCTCTTCAGCAACCTTCGGACATCTTTCTTTTGGTTAATAATCCTTGTCAAATTAAATAATGTGAAAATCATCATTGAGAACAATGCAAGCGTCGAAGCAGTTTTCATTAACTAAAGCAAAATAATCTTCGTTAATTTATCTTTTCCCATCGCTTTATTTATTTATTTATTTATTTATTTTAGTACTCAGCCAACAGCCGTTAGGCCAATTATAGGCGTCGCTGTACATTTTATGGAAACTTCCAACCCCACTAACGACTGTCATGACGTTATTATGACATCCGGGACCAACTATTTCCGTGGTAGCCGTACCACGAGGCGCCGTGAGATGCAGCCGTGGAACTCCCATCCAAGTTCTGACCAGAAAGGGCGTTGTTTAACCCCATTAATCGAACGTGGACGCTTGTTCAAGCTACACCACCAGGGACCTTATCTGATAACAGATTTACCATTAACCATATGATTATTATCGGCTTTATGTATATCATTATAACCATCACACATGGAATGGAAAAGTATACTTTATTATAAAAATGGTTGTTATACACTATTACCTGAGTTTAGAATTTTTGAACTAACGTCTATTAGTTACATAGAGTAATGGGTACTAAGCTAAGACAAAAGCAATTGTTGTAATTCTTCGTCATTGTTATTAACATCTCCGAGATAAACACATATATGGTCTATCATATAGAAGTTTAGTAGAAACCTTGGACATTCAATGGTATTCTGTAGATTTATATTTTATTTATTGAAAAATGCAAAGATAAAATTAACTGTCACTTCAAGCTTGCAAAAAATTAACAAGCACTACTGTAATACTTTTCTACGATATTATAGGTAGTAGTAGTATTTATAATGATAATTTATATGACAAGGAGAGTTTCCGATTATATAATATTGTACACCAATCCATGGCTAATATTAATGCTGTGACGACATGCCATTGTTAATCGCGTTGTCTACTACACCCACAAAAAATTGGAGTATGGGCAGCTGTGAGTAAAAGAAGGATTATCGGGCCAATATTTTTGTTACAAACTCTTATCTAACTATTGATAAGTATGTGCATGTATTGGATATTTTAGGAGTTCTAAACTCTGAGAGATGTAGGTTAGGATTCTTGTCTCCGCTCATGAACATGTTACATGATAACGAACTAGTAGACGGGTATTGTCAACAAGATGGGGCACGAATTCACACTACTTGAGTAAACCCGAATTTTTTAGCAGAATTCTTTGATAATCTTATAAAAAGTTTAAATACACCAGTGCGGTATAAATCCCTGTAATTTTTTCTTTTAGTCCTACATAAAAAATTCATTATTTGCAACCTCTGTTGTTGATATGGACGATCTTAAGGAGATAATTGGAGCTAAAATCGAAGAAATCTATAATATATCGATAATACTGGACATTAATTCCGTTAACAAACGAATAAGAATATGCTTAAATGAAGGTGGTAGTCACATATTCCATCTTGTTTAATTCAAGTTTGTTTATTTAATATTTATCTTATATTTGTGTCAATTTTTATTTGTTGTTTATATATAACAATTACATTTTTTTTTCTCTTAAAATCACCTGTTTAATTATAGTGTAAACTTGGCATTTTCATTCTCCGTGTGATTTGTACTATGGTTTCACGCAGTCAGCTGCCGTTTTAGGTCGTCCAGAGGTTGGCTGTCTTTTGGTGAAGCTACGCTACGAAGTATTGGGTTAGCCTTCACTATATTTGGCAGATTATGCTTCTCTGGTGACCTTCGCAGATAAATTCTCCTTACGTCAATCTTGACGGATTCTGGTTAGCGAGCTGTTGGAATTAGTTCTGCAAGTCGTCCAGTTGAGGTAAGTTCATGTTATGCTTCTGTCATACCGCGTGTTTAGACGTTTTGTATTCTATCCTGGCATTATAGCTGCTAGTGAGAGGTCTCCAAATAATCCTCTGCTGATAGCTTGAAGTACGCACAGATCGATGTGCACATGGCGACCTTAACCTATTTGGATTGCGAGCCTGTAGGTGCAGCATCCTAGTATCGAGCCCTCTTATTTGCCTTGGTTTGGCCTTCGTCATTCTATCGGGCTGTACGAGTGCCGTCTTAGTAGAGCCTAGTTGATGCGTTGTGTATTGTTTCTATTTTTAACACTATTTGAATGTTGTGTACAATGATCCTGTGCCTCTGTAATATCTTCATAACTTTCTTGCTGCACTGTTGACGAGCACGTCCTGCCTGGGTTCCGTCAGAGCCCCGTGGGTTTTACATTTGCTATTAAACCCTTGATGTCAATCGCAGTTTGCTAAACGATCTCCATAGGTACCCTTCAGGGACCATACGAATGCTCAAGTACAATAATGATTTTCATCCTCAGAGCCTAGTTTAGTCTCCTCATGACTTTTAATTTATTGTTGGTTATGTTGAACGTAGTCTGTGTGTATTTGTACATTTTAGAATATTGTAAATGTTAACTTACTTGTAATATTAGTCGAGTTTATGTGTTTTGAGGTGCACCTGATTTTTGCATATATTTATAGAATAATTACATGTACCCTGTACTGGCTTAATATATTTATATTATTATTACATCTTCTTGTTTATATTACTGCTATTTGGTTTTGTGCGCTTTCTTTCAAATTATTGTGCTACGTTTGAGTTTACGGATTCTATGCGGTACCTGGATACATTTGTCGTTATTTAAAGATTTGCTGGCCCCAGTTGTTGCTATTTAATTAACTTTAGTATCTATATTATAATTTTCCTTAATGTGTGTCTGTGGCACAAAATAAAATCTCACGTTCCGGCTTCACAGATGTTTATATTTGTTTAGGTTTTGTTTTTCTTATCTTAGCGCTGGGATCGGGCTTGACCTTTCGCGTATCCTATTTCACGTGCGCGCCGATTCAGACTCGCAGCGCGTAGCGCGCGGTTTGCTTGTTTATAATAAACTGCACACCGTGTTCCCTGAGGTAGCCCGGCTGGCAGTTGTATCCATGTAGTCATTTGGTTTTGAGAGAATTAGCCCATGAATCAAAATCTGGTATCACACCAACAAAATATTCTTCTCGACAATAAAATGTAAAAGCAGTTTTTACGAGTCGAAACGATTAATTATTGACATAAATTCAATGCTTTCACATAAATTATTTATACATTTTATTACGGGGGGGGGGGGGGGGGGGGGGAGGTCGTATTAGGAACGACACCAAATTTTTTTAATTTTCTATCTAAAAAGGTCTTCATGGTTGTTACGTCAGCTTCCGTGTGGTTATAAAAAACACTATCAATATTTTATTCGTCAGTTATTCTGTATTTAATTTAGAACCCTGTACACTTGTAAACCTTTCATTATACCTAGACATTACATTACGACAGTCAAGTTAATCAGCTAAAACTGAGAAAGTCCATCACCACTTCATCTAGTCCAAATATGAGCCGGAACCTGAAATTCTGCAAACTCCGTTAATATTTCCTACAGCAGGCTGCAAACTAGTACCTTTTTGTTGGTTGCAATACAGTTGAATAATTTCAGCGATGTAGACGACCTTTACTAAGGGTTCTACCAATCTGCTGACACCTCTAGGTTTGCATTACTGTTTTGTACAATATATTACTGTCTTCAGCGCATGTAGTTTGATATGTTAATTATTGCTTAAATGTTTACATTTCACTTGGTCTTTATAACATAAAATTTTGACTTGAATGCAATTAGTTTCAGGCTTCTAGGTCACTTAAGTCCAGTGACGTAGCATCCCCTTTTGTATAGACAACACGTTGTTTCTAACTGATTATTTGTATGGCACAGCATTTATAATTTCTTGAAGTATTACCGTAGTAACCGATAATGACATCAGTATGTGTTGCTTTTCATTAAGAATTTATTAATTACTTTTTAATTGATGATTATTTTATAGATAATATGTAGGTATATATTGTGATGCTAGCAGTACAAATTAATAAACATTTCAATAAGCACAGAGTTGGGGTGTTTTATGTAACTGCAATGATAAGTTTAAGGTTCAAACGATAAATATTTACATTGGTGAAGAGATGCCAGTAATAATAAAGTAATCAAGTAAGGAACGGAAAAGGCAAAGCTCGTATTTCACAGAGTTCGAAGTTGACTATCAGATGAATTATATAATAGGTTTGTGCATAATAAACAGCCGAACCGAAAGAAATTAATAGTCACAAAAATGTTTGCTGTGTGCCAGTAAAAGAAGCCTAGTTTCAATAAAGCTAGTCAGTGAAATTGGTGAGGATTCTAAAAAGGTAAAGAAGCCAGAATAAAATAACAGTACATTGCAATAGAGCAAACTGAATAAGGCAGGCAATAGGACATACAAAAAGCAATTGAGAAGCAATGAACTAAACAGTGCATTTAACGTGAGTGAAAAAAGCAGAGCAACTAATAAAACGTGTTTGTGTGTGTGGCGCAAATAAACGATTTTTAAATATAAGAAACAGACAATATTTGGTTTATAAGAAATTTGAAATTTTAAAACTGTTATCAAACTTTTTTCTAGAATGTATTTAAATTAACCAAAACTTATTTCCGTTTATATTGTAACCATAGCAATAGATTCTAATTTGTTTTAATGGGGAGAACAAATGAAATAAATTATTGAATGACAGGGCAAATTTGAGCTCTATATTAATCCTGTTTAATGCCTCCGATTGCGGGTTCGGGAGCGTGCACCTCCAGTTTCCGATCATCGACTGCAACCGACGATATTCCAACGGCGTCATCTCGAGGACCCGAAACAGTTCGGCCGATTACAAGGTACCAAATTTTGCCTAAAATAATTAGTGTTAGCGCCGGGAAATTTATATGCATACGAGATCAGACCTTACTTAACAAGATCCGAGTATATCCAAAGCCGAAGCAAAGGCGCAGTTTAAGTAATTAGGACGCATCCATAAATTTTGAGGTTAGGCGAAGGAATTGACAAATGCCTGTAGTAGCGTCGCTTTTAACAACGAAGGGACGGTGGTGACGTTACGAAATAAATTAATACCTGAAACAAAAGCTCTTAATTACCGCCAAAGTGCAAAGATTTAAATATTTACCGTGCGAATTCTCATAATTACATTGGTTTTAAACATCAAAAACATCAGACTTGCATACGTATTCCATTTTGAAGATTTTTGACAGTATTGCAAACAATTAGCTACCGTGCATTGGAACTAAATGCGGTGAACAGGACCGTATCAGATAATTTGTAATTTACAATCAACTTGTAACCCAACTGAGTTAGAGAATTATTGCTTTACTGAGAGCTATATATAACAACGGGCACATAACCATCTACTTTGAACAAGTAAATGAAGTACGGGCCACATTTTAACCAGCCTAATAATTTGATAGTAGGCAAAGTTCCGTACACAGTAAAATATTAAATCAGTGAATTGTGCATATTGGATTTTGCTCTAACTTACAATTAAATATTAATTAAAACCCAATCATTAGAGAGCATCCATTGCAATATATGCGTTACCTACGCACTTACAAATGGCACGTAGGTTTATTTGGTTTAATATTATTTATTGTGCACCATTATGTGATCTACTGAAGTTTCTTACCAACAACTGACCAATGAGTTCAGTTAAATTGTTATGAATTGATTCCGTTGTAATTGCGTTATTTCAACTCGACAACCTCTACTGGTCAGCGTGATAATAACTTATTTACGAGCACGGTGATACAATCTAGACCGAATTGTTGTAAAATTACTAAATTAGTAGTATCTGTGATACTAATAAATATAATACTTGATGAATAATTTACATAAAACATAAAGAAAATGGAATCAGTAATGCTAACTTGCTAAGATAGTTATCTTGTACGGTTATTATTATTATAGTATGCCATTAAGACAGTAATAAATGTTAACCATAATAATAACGGCTTTCCATGTTCTTTTTGAAACGTTGATGACGTCATAGGTAAAATCTAAAAAAACAACTAAATATGCCAAATTGTCGATAATATAAAATTGATGGAAACCGTTTTCCTATATTTAATATACAAAACTGCAGTGCCAATGTTGGTTGCTTTTTACTCACTCTTTGTGTATACCATAGTACATGTAGTATCTTTATTTAGTGTTTGTATTTTATTCTTTTTTATTGTTTAGCTACTGATTTGAAGAATAGCACCAGTGGTACTAAGAGATATTAAGAAAATGCTAGAACGATTCTTTTTAACACCATTAAACCCGCATGGGGCCAACGCTAAACAAGTCAAGCAAAATGAAGTGGTAGCTACTGAATTTCCCAGCTCGAAGCGAGGCAGAGGTAACAGAAAACAATCTGTTTCTTAAATATATTACCGCGTAGATAATCTGCAATGGATTTAAACGGTATATTTTTTCTCCAATGGCCCGTGCTGGCAATGCATCACTTTGGCGCGACTTTCGAACTTATCTGCAGCTCGGAGCCCCAAAAAAGGAAATTGTTCCAAGTCTTCTGGCTGTTGCCGATACAATTAATAAGCACTCCAGATACGGCGTTATCGAATGTCTGCTCAGCTTTAGCCCGCCACTTGAAACGAGCTACCTTAGACGCAAAGGAGCGCCGATTTTGAATAAATATTTATGGAAACGTCGCCGGGACTTGTTGCAAAATTGAAGAGGCAGAGGAGAAACAGACAGCGACAAGATAAACGAAAAGGAGTGATTGACACATCCGAAAGCGATTATTTTAAAGCATCAGCCGCCAATGGCACAAAGCCCGAACTGAACAGCTGCTTTTATTGAAACTTATTGCAAAATGTATAGAACGCTTTGAAATGATCTCAGATCCAACACCGCACAGCAAGGCCGAAATTAGCTTTGTCCTGAGACTTTTTTATACTTGGCCTCCAATTTAAAAGCTGTAACCTAAATTGCAAGGGCTTTTAACCAAGTTTAAACTCTCTTTACTGCAAATTATACAATACGGTCCGCGTGAATATTTAATAAGCTGTTGTTTAGTTATCGTGCAATTTTTAAGCTGGTTTCGTTTATGCAAATATTTTTATTAATAATTTTTAAAACCATGTTGGATTAACATATCCTTTTGCTCAAACAAATTCATGCATTAGCTTACTATCATTCAGAAAATAATCTCATAAACATACGGAGAAATCACATTTTCTAAAGCCTTCTGTACAGAGGTCTTTAATTTGAATTTTTATTAAAAGTCGCAATGAATGCCATTAACTTAAAAGTACATTTCTTTCACATTTTCTAGAGTCAAAGTAATGCTAGAAATCTCAATTAAGATTAATTTTTCTGTGCATGTTAGCATTTAGAACGTGAATTTAGAATGATAACTCTCAAATACTACTTTCAAGAGAGCTGTTGAGATTATTTATATACAGGGTGAAACAGCTACGCTATCTCAAGTGTATATTCTGATCATTTTTGGATAAAATTAATGGATAGTAATGTTACATTCTGACTTCCAATTTCAAAACGAAGAGATCATTAAGTTATAAAGCAGATAGATATAAAATCGAAGAAGAAAGAACAATGATCGAATAGGTTGTAAAATTCCAACATCCAGCAGGCACACGTACCTTTAAAATCCGTAGAAAAGAAGTTTACATAGTTAAAAAGACATTATTCATTTAAAATTAAACGTTAAATTTCAGTCCAATAGTCATTTTCCAAACGCGAATTAAACGTTGATTTTTTGTAATTCTTTTTACTGTTTACATAATTATTCCGTTTATGGAACATGTTGGCTATAACGTTTATTGAACGTGTTTATATGACGCCGAGTCGTTGATATTAAGAGTTTTTTACACCAGCAGTTAATGTCAAACGTAGATTTTAAGTTCATTAAAACACGATTTTTTTGCATTTCTCATATTACGTTGAACTAACGTTAATGAAAAACGCATTTTAGATTAGTAGTTGATATAACGTTGTTACGACAACGTGATAGTAACGTTTTTGCACTACGTTTTTATGCCGTTGATTTTTAGTACGAAGACTAATGGTTAGTGTTAAACATTGACATGACGTTCACAAAAGCACTTTAGTTATAGCCTTCTTCAGAGCGTGTGCTCCGCGCGTCTATCACGCGTAAGATCTAGCTCACATGATAGTGATAGTTAGAAGGATACATGGTAGGTAGTACTTACCATGTTCCATTAAGCTTAATCTTTTTCCCATTTAAGAAACAACGTTGACTTTGGGTAGAAATACATAATGGTGAAGCAGTTACCCGATCTGGTTTGAGATTTCGCTTATCAAATAAATTCGCCGTTTCATTCAGTTGGACTGGGCACAATAAAGATTATTCAGAAGAAAAATATCGCTCTTCTGTAGTTAATACTTGACCTACCATTACAACGTCGTTTCAACGTAAAAACTACGTTGAAGTTTTGTAACGTTCTTATAACGTTAACACTTAACTAAACAGTAGCGTTAATAACACCTCGTTTTAACGGTTAAAGCACGTAGATTTGCTGTTGAAAAGGCAACGGCGTAACAACGTTAACATGTCGGTGAAAATTGCAATAACGTAACGTTCAAGAGACGTCGGCTTGGCAACCAAACGAAAAAACATGTTAAATTTATAGCAAAAATATTGAAAACGTACGTGTTTTGGATCGCCATTGGTCATGCCCTAAACGTTAAAAAACCGTCATAGGCTGGCCTACAATCAACTATGTAACATGTTTCAACGTTAGTTCAACGTGTCGGTCCACACTAGGTAAGTACTTCGAATTCATACGTAGGTACATGGGGCTCGTTAATCTAAAGAAATACGAAGTTGGATCAAAGTTGCATAATCTAGTGCGAGTCAATATTCTGCAAAAAAAATTGACTTAGGCAACTTAGTTTTTCACGTATTTGAACAATACTGAACATTTTAAATATAGTTTTGTACCTGTGCTTTAAATTTTATGGATTATTATTTTGGCGTACCTATAGCATGTACATATACATTACAATAGTAAAGAGTGGGTGTATAGAAAACACACAAACACCCTGTATATCACCAGCTTTCGGTTCTGGGTCAGAATATGTGGGTTCGAGTCCCACTTACTACAACGGCGACACATATTTTGTGTACTGCACTGTGATTCCCCAATGCGGCTTTGGCAATCATGGGCCGACGATATTACCAGCAGGCACTTAACAATCGAAGTACTAGAAACACCACAGATATCATATAACAAACTAAAATCGAAACAAAGGACACTAACAGAAAATAGAACAATATAAATTAAAGCCTTACAAACACTATTAAGAATTACTTACAAAAATTCATATCAAATAGGAGTATGATGCAATACTCCAGACATAGTATAAAGAATGAAAACAAAATGGAAAAAATAGAACGATCATATGGACAACATAGACAGAGAAAGGCCAAAATCATCAATTTGGAGGACGACTGCTAGAACTACTACCAACAGGATGAATTTGGAAACAGAAATTACAAACAATTCAGGTGTATAATGTTATCTAGAAGAAGGAAACTTCGTTTCGTCATATTTCATATTTGAAATTTGAGCTAACTATTTAACTGCATTGTACTTTTATTACAATGAATGTTAAAGTCCATAGCCGTATCGGTATGTACAAAATCTATTTATTCTTTTTTTAGTAAGAATCTATTTAGAGTAGAGTTCCACATCTCTAAAATCTTCTGAAGAAGTGTGGAGGGTGCCGTACGGTCTCATACCCTTGAAGCTTCTCTTCCATATCATCTTCCCTAGAATATATGGGTTGATCGAAGAAGACGTGGAAGACTTGCAATGGCAATGTTTGTCTCATCCTCAAATTTCGAGAAGCCATTTAACAAGGTTCGCTACGAGAAGGTAATCGAAGTGTTGCAGCTAGGGTATAAACGACAAACATCCATACTTCATAACCATCTCTATTAACATTAGAGGGCCAACTTCAGGGTCTGAAGTCTCAGGGCAGAAGAGGTCTGGATACGAAGATAAGCCAAGGGTGTATATTATCTCCCTGATTTTCAACTGCCCTTGACGCAGAAGACTGCATCAGCACCAAAAAAGTTCCGGTTAACAGCATCCAATATGAAGATGGTACTGTCTGGCTAGCCGACAACGAGGAGGGACCTCAGCGATTCCTAGATCATGTCCTGAGCGCGCCTGAGACGTAAAGGCTACGACTGAACGTCAAGAAGACCAAGTATATGGTAGTGGCTAAGGACTCAGTAGCAGTAGGAACAGAGCAACTCTAAAGGGTCTCCACGATGACGTACCTCGGATCTACAGTGTAAGAAATCTAGGACTATTCAAAATCTGCGTTCTTCAAGCTGCAGAAAATCTTCAAATACCGGGGTCTTGATCTAGACCTCCGAGTGCTCGTTTTTCGCTGTTACCTGCTCGTAATTCTCTTGTACGGAGCTGAAAAGGATAGAAGCATTCGAAATGAAATGGTACCGTAGCATGATGAGAATCAGTTGAATGAAGAGTCTTCGAGACGAAGACGTTATGAGGAGGATAAGGTAAGATAAAGAGATAATCACCACAATCAAGACCAGAAAGCCCGCGTATTTGGGGTATGCGGTGTGAACACTTAGAGAAGTATGAGCTCCCCCCCCCCTTGTCGTATAGGGGAAGGTCTGTTGCAGGCGCGGCTCAAGCAGAAAAGAATCTCCTAGCTGAAAAGCCTACGTCAGTGGTTTTGCCTTTCATGCAATGCACTCTTCTGAGCAGCTGTCGATAAAGTTATAGTGGCCAATATGGTAGCATAATGGCCAACGTCCGCTAACGGACATGGCACAGGCGAAAGAAGAAGAATAAACATAAACTTAATAACACATTTTAAAAGCACATTTTTACTAAAAGTAACAACTGACGCATGTATATACTGAGATGGTATGCTATCTATGGCAATTCTGGCTCCTTATATATATTATATTGTTAAATAAATGTTAATTGATTAATAATCAAACATGGACAGAATTAGTACTTTATTAATCGCTACAAATAGAAGTATTATCAGAATTAAATATTGATAGATTTATTAACCATAATTGATAAGAAATTTATGATTTAATTAAACTAAGAATAGCAAATAGGTTCCAAAAATGATAACGGCAGGGTTTCTATTAACGTAATTCGATGTTATGATTTAAAATGATAAGTGCTACTATGATGTTGGCAAGAGCTCAGATATATCAAGTAACGTAAGGCATGCTAATCGGATTGCGTTAGTAAAAAGGGTGGCGAAGCGTCACACACACAAAGTGCAGTTAGTTTGTAGCCACAGCGACATGCAAGGCTGGTCGTCAATGACGTTACGGGTGATGATACAGTGATAAAAATTATGTAACATACCTAAGCGCATAAAGCAACCTGTAGCGATCAACATTTAAAAGTGACAGTGCTTAAAATCAGAAAAGTTATAGTTATGTGAATTAAAACAAATGTGAAGTTAACGTTGCATTATTTGACAATTCGAGAAAACAAACAATTAATTTATAAGATCATAGTAGGTGTACTCACAAATAATAGATGTAGTACGTTACTTACCAACGCTTTTAAATAAGCAAAAAGAAGCTCGGCCAAGCGAAGCGAAGAAGTTGGTTGTGAACCGGCTTCCAAGTAAGAATGTTGTAAATATCCGTTTAATTAAAGTCTTTTGTGCTCAAACTGGTCGCATTATTGTTATCCACGTGTGGGTTAGTTTGTGTATGTGGAGTGTTTCAGGTAATCAATTATATAGTTCAGATTAAAGCAGCAAAAGTGGAAGAGTGAAAGAAACATTCTCATTATGAGCAGTTTCCAGCATTTGGGCTCCCATAAAGGCACTGAAGCAGGTTGGCGCCCGTTTGAAATTCGGATCGAGACAACACTGGACCGAGGGCGGTGTCCTTGGTTACCGAGAAATAGGTTTGCTTAGTTACGGAGTTGCATTTATTTCATTGTTATGTGACGTAATTATCAACAGATTGCTTTGATTAGAGTAAAATTGAGCGCTGGTTTCTGTGTCTCTTCGTGTCAATTTATTTTAGGTTAAAATTATTAAAAATCATTCGCCATACTAGTGCAGTTAATATACCATTGAGCAAGTTTTCTACTGTGAAGTAACTCAACCCTGGAATAAGAGTTTTGCGAAACTAACAGCTAGTCGGAGCAAAAGAAGTAAGTATTGGAATTAATAAATTATGAAAGGGCAGCATAACTGATAATTTTTATATTCATTTAAAACGAACATTTTCATTTAGCCATGCCGAGCTCAATTAAACCAGTTCAATACATAAAAAATGTTATTCCTGCCAGAAGCATCATACAAATACCTACATAAAATAAAAAATATAGATAAAAAATCATATGTAACAAATAAATATTACTAACCTGAAATAGCACGTTGTTTCGGTAATATATACGTAGTATAGTTATATCAGGTTAAACTATGTAAAAGCAACACTGACTAATATTTTGTTTTAAAAACACGTGTTTTAGAAATTAACAAAAAATTATAGAGAGTGTAGCCAGAATAATTTCGCCCCGTAATATATCCAAAAAGAAAGAAGAATTGAACTTCTCGAATATACACGCCATAGCGTTTCTTGATTTCAACAGAACATTTTTAAAATATACCGACAAACTTTCCTGGCACTTCTACTGATAGTAGAACATTCTAATTACATTTACTTGTATAAAAGGTGGAACGGCTGTTACTGAGAAACCTGAAAATATTCTTAAGGTTGGACAATTTCCGTGTTACGCACAACATAAATTGTAGAGGGCGGTCGGTGTATCAAAATGCTTGAAAATGAAATATGCTTGTTTGGTTGCATAGCTAAGTAATATCATCGAAACTTGTTTGAACTTCAACCGAAAGGGGTCGCTACTAGGCAATTTTTGTTTTCAATAAATTGCAAACGAGCTGTTTGCGGATCAAACCACTGAAACGGTCAGTGTTGCATCTTAGCGGTTTTACCGCTAACTCTAGCTTTTTTGTAGTTTGCTTCGGCGGGTAAATTTGACCAACAGCGGCTAACGGAAAATCTAGCTTTTTAACGAAAACATGCTGGCGGTATTTAGCGGTGTATCTAAAAACACACTACACACATCGTAACTTACTCTAAAAATTGAAAGGCCACGAACGAAGCAAAGATCAACACAGTCATTTGATATTTAGTTTCCTCCTTATCGATTTTTGCGGATGCGATCACTGCTAGGTGTCAATTTACCATAGATAATGTAACCCCGCGGGGTGCAATTTACGCTGATAGGTCTCTCGGAAATGTATGTAAAAGTTCCACGCAGCACATTCTCGGCCCACACAATGCGTCCATACAGGGAGAAATGCTTATTAGACTTAATTTTTTAGTAAGGATTAATTCAGTCGTCACTCGTCAGTTTCGTGCAGGCAGTTTTAAAGTCCATCGTGTTATTCTATTCTGGATCATGATATAAATACAAGGGCATGCTCGAGAGATGGTAACCCACTGCGCACGTGAACCACATGACGTCACATTCGTAAGGTCTCGGGCATGATTATCATGGTCTCGGGTATATCAGGAGGGCTTCGGCATGTTGGACGATGGTTGCACGCATTGCACGTCGATAACCTTAACCTCATTTATACGGTTTCTCTCCTGTGTGGATTTTTGCATGTCCAACTAAATCGCGTTAGAACAACTATAAGGTTTTTCTCCTGTGTGCGGAAAAGAGTTATAATGTACGAGAATCAATAAAACCGCGTATTATTCACACGAAAAATAGCATTTATTACAATTGCGTACGATTTCCCTCCATTTTACCATTAACTTGACCCACTACAAATGCAAAATACGATTTTTCCGGGAGACTTTTAAAACGTAACTTTCAAATTGCCACCTATTGATGACGTAGTCTGGTTCACGCTTTCTCATTGGTCGTTGAGAAAAGCTGCGCTCGAGCATACCCTTGTATTTATATCATGTTCTGGATAATAATTATTAATAATAATAATAATGCATACGAGAATATTCTTTAGCAGTACAACCGATCATTATTGCTTGATTATACTTTCATTTAGTTACTATAGAAACAACAATCACGCACTTTATTTAGGCACACAATAATATATTTGTCATATTCAACGGTATTTTTTATGTTGATAGCGCAAAAAATGTTATACGAGACTTGATCGTTAAGTGCTTTACAGGAACAGTCCTCAAAAAAATCAGAGCTTAGCGCTTCGAGCCTCATTCTAACTCTTTTCGGCCTGTTCTAAGGCACTTACCCATCTTATAACGTAATATACTAATGCGTAAGTGAAACTACAGTAATGCTACTATACTATTCTAAAAGGAATCTTTCAGTAGTTAATAATTTATAACTGCACAATCCATCAATAGTTTTTTTATTGCAAAAATGTAGTCTGGCAAAACAATCTTATTGTGGATATCACAAACTTTGAGGTTAAAATGCACAAACCAATAATATAACTGCTTCCAAGTATCACATTTAGTTTTTGAATACTACCATGGAGACACTCCATGGTTATTACAATCTGTGCTATAGTTCTCTATCAGGTTTTACAGAGGCTCCATCTATGTAAAATTGGTTGCATTACGAAGTAGCCAGAAACTGTTGCTAAATATGGCGGTCCTTTTAAATTTCTACAGGCCTTATGGGGTAAACTATTGTCCTGAACTACTAATTAACAAATCGCTTATTTGTAATTTATTTTAGTTATATACTTTTAAATGCACTTGGAGAGTAGACTCAGATAGGTTATTTTGTATGCAAATTAAAAATGAGCAGTTTAAATTATGAAGTAGTAGGGTTACTTTTCTTTATTTTTTGCAAGCTTTTCTAATCACTTTTTAAAATGAAATGCATATGAAAATGTATATCAATCTCATCACTTATCTTTAATTAACTACTGTCCAAAAGCGCAGCCGAAGATATTAATTGGTTTGGTAACTAAACATGACATTTTAAAGTGCTGCGTTTTGTCTCCAAATTCCCCAGCCTTAAAATGATTGTTCTTTATTAATTTTAATAAATTTCTAGAAAATATTTTAGAGAGGTGGGAGTAAATGTAATATATTTAAAAATATAACCATATGATCTATATTCTTTACTGAATATTAAACTTTTGCGTGATCTTTTAGTTTTCTTCTAATCGCCCAGTAGGGTATACTTCAGATATTAGTAATAAAATTTTAGCCAAGTTTTCTATGAATCAAAATTTACCGCCCGCTGCCCCTTAAACAGTCCTTTAATTGTCATAATTTATTAAAATTAATATAGAACAACCCTTCCAAGAAACTGTTCAAGTTTTTCATATACAGGGTGTTAATTAAGTTCATAGACAAACTTTAAAGGGCGCTTTATTGATTAATTCTAAAACAGAAGGTCCATATATACATACTTAAGTCCGCAACGGCTCCGTTTTCGAGATACAGGGTGGTATTTCCATAAAACAAGGTGTCTTGAAAAATAATTGAAGTAATTTATTTCCTTAAACAACTTGAGGTTGTTTATAAAGTTATCGTTTCTAGTTCTTAACATATTTATGGTAATTATTCAAAATGCACCGGGTATAATTTTAAGGTTATACATTTTTTGTTGAAAATAGGTTCAAAATTCATCGATCGATACAAATCATAAAAAAATATGGTTTGTCATCCAAAATTTAATAGCGTTAAACCATTTAAAACTGACAACTAAAAAGATTTCTTGCTAAAAACATTATATTTTGTACCGTTGCATAAATAGTAAATCTGCAAAATATAACTTCTGGCATTTCAAATCGAGAGCCCCTCGTAGCAGCTCTTCTAAAGAGAGAAGTACAGTAATCTCTCAATCATTTCTTATTCAAGAAAGCATCTCCATTTAAATGGATTATTTTATCAAGTGCCCTCCGGACAATGTTCTTGATTCCATGTGGAACTAGCACTTACACGTCTGGTGTTTTACAACTCAGAAATGTCACACGAGGGTACAATACCGTGCAGGGTGTACACACGCTGCTTCTCGTCTATACATTATTAATGAACCATGAGAGAACTAAACTAGAAGTTCAAATTTGAACCGGATAATGATCTATGTTCCGTTCCTTTGTCGAGAGTAAATGTATATGTATTAAGTGCTGTGTAAATATAACACTGTGAAACTACAGACCACGGAAACCATGCTGTCACGGAACGAGCGGGATGTTATTCTGAGATATTAATATTCATCGGAGATCAGAACATTTGACATCTGCTTTTGGGAGTCAGGTCAATGTGAACTTCTAAAATAACGTCACTGAAACCTGTCATGGATTCGTTATTTAATTTTCCCTTGACTCATTCTACGTCAGTTTCAACTTCGAAGCTTCAATTTCTGTCCGACCGAACTTCCGCTTATATTTTCGAATTTGGTAGTTATTTATTTTCTTGTGGCAACTTTTTATTATGTTTGTAAAGTTGTTACTAAATAAACTGCCACTTAACTTTTTTACGTTTAATTTGAAACTTGCCCCTGAACGATCAATTATATGCAAGATGCTAGGTTGGAAGACATACCAAAGAAACTAAAATTTCTGTAATGTAATAGGACGTAGAGTGAATAAAAAATACATCATCTCTTTATTCAAAAGACTTAATTTTCTTAAGGTAAACAACTTAAAACAATTTTGACAATTGCTTATACAATGTGGTCCAAAAAATGTTCAACAAATGTGATCAAATGTATTCAAAATGAGGTAGAAAGTAGATGCAGGACTAGAAACAAACACCACGGATTAGATAAAAGTAAACTTTAGAAAACTTGCATAATGTCAGGCCCACAGAGACGGGTGGAAGGTTTGAGCCTGTAAAAATTACCTGGTCGCAGAGCTTTCAGGGGCGCCAAACCGGGGTTCATTAGTATTTATATCTACTTAACCTTACTAACAAATAAAACTGCATTTGAAAGTTTCTTATTTAAAAAACAATAAAATGAAAGCCAAACCTGTAAAAACGATTCAAAAGTTATGATAAGCACTAGCAAGATTTTGTGATAAAACTGAAAAATTATCAAACTGACATAAATAGACTGTAAGTTTATTATTTATGGCGAAATATACAAAATACATTTATAGCATGTTGCTTAGAACATGTAAATATAATTTTATTTGAAAAAGAAACTGCAAAATAGCTTGAACTCATTGTAGATGCTGCATCGGATTCTGCTCCTTTGGAATGTACCCCTGTGAAGTTAGCACCACAACTTCAAAAAATGTTATTTTTTTCAAGTTCCCGTTGCACCCCAAAGAGTTCTAGAGTTCCTTGCTATTTTTAAAATAGTTCTATGTATTTAAGAGAAAAAATGTGGATCGAAAATTTGGGGTGCTAACTTCACATTTTCTTCGGACAAATACCACTATAACTCTTTTTCAGTCATACTTATTGAAAAATGTCATTACACTTTTCGATAGAACTCGCCGGGGTGCTACTAGAACTCTTAACAAAAAAAATAGATTTTCAAAAAAAAAATTTTTTTATAAACCGGAAAAATATCTTTTGAATTTTTTTAGGTTACGGTAGTTCTAATGCGAGTTATAGTAGCACCCCGGCGAGTTCTATCGATAACTCTAATAACATTTTTTGATAGGACCCGAAGTAAAGAAGTTACGCCCATTTTTGTATTATTAGTTTTTTTAGAAAACGACGAAGTCCTGAAAGCAATTTTTTAAAAGTTTCGGTAGTTCTAATGGGAGCCCTAGTAGCACCCCGGCGAGTTCTATCGATAACTCTAATAAACATTTTTGATAAGACTCGAAGTAAAATAGTTATTTATGTACCTAGAGCGAAAAATGATGCATTAGGCGTGAGTTCGAAAGTTTCGGGCCGAGCGAAGCAGGTCCGAAAAAACTCGAACGAACGCCTAATGCATTTTTCGCTCGTGTTGCATACAAAATTTTTCCTACGACTGTAAAATTTTCGAAAATAGGTTTAAACTGGTGTTTTTTGCCATTTCTAAAATTTCCAGCGACGTGCAAATTTTTACATCAGAATTGGATATTTTATCGCCCATTTCTTATTTTTCTTGACACTTAAACACCGAAAATACACAAAATAAAGCACAAGTAACTTTAAATCGCGAAAAAAGGTTTAAATCAAATTCACAGTGACAGCTGTCAACTTTGACGTTTTCAAATAGCTGACCACTAACCGACTTAGGTATATAATCATGAAAGCTTATATAAAATTTATGTATGTTGCTATGTATTACGATTCACGATTATATACTTACGTATGACGGCTGCCGCGATGAACTGATTCAAAACAATCAATTTTAGACGTACGTCAACAAGGCGGAAAGCTTGATTTTAGAAGCAGTCGTAGGAAAAAGTAATTTTTATGTTAGCACTTCTACAAAACGACTAAAACCTGGAAGTAATTTTTTACAGTTCCGGTAGTTCTAATAGGAGTTCTAGTAGCACCCGGACGAGTTCTATCGATAACTCTAATAACATTTTTTGTTAAGACTCGAAGTAAAACAGTTACGCGTATTTTTGTGTTAGCGTTTTTACAAAACGACCAAGACCTTGAAGTAATTTTTTACATTCCGGTAGTTTTAATAGGAGTTCTGGTAGAACCCAGACGAGTTCTATCGATAACTCTAATAACATTTCTTGATAAGACTCGAAGTAAAAAAAGTTACGAGCTTTTTTGTTTGCTAAACCAATGTCCTGAAAACAATTTCTTTAAGTTTTGATAGTTTAGTAAAAAATTAGTATCTCTCTTAGTTTTACATCGAACATTTGCTTGTTATTACTTAATGCTGATGCAAGGAAGCCGCCCCACCGCGTCAAGGTGGAAATACATCGTGGAGTTTTTTTTTACTTTTTTTATTTTTTTGCACTTTTTTTAATTTTAATTTGCAAATATTGTAAAACAAAACATCTTGAACATATTGAACTATAAAAATCTCAAAATATCGTTATTTTACTATATACAGTGTGGTCCATTAAGTGTGCAACAAATGGGAAATTTTTTTATTAGTTGTACAATCGAAATTTAAATATTGCCAAAAGTTAGTGCATGTTCGATAACCATATCAGCTACCCTTAGAATGGCTTCAAGTCAAACAATATACAGGGCAGGACAAAAAATATGAAATTCGTTCAAGAACAAAGTTACCTTATTTAAAAAAATATAGCAAAATTTTATTGAGAAAAGTTGTTTACAATTAAAAGTTATGCTCAAATACAAAGTCACGGCCTCCTATTCGAATTTTGATTCTTTTTTGGAAAATTTTGTATTACCCCCGTATGATACATATTTTTATTATTTTGATTTTATATGTATTTAAAGTAGCCACAACCACATCCCTTTTAAATAACTTTTAGCAGCTTGAAGCGTATTTGTAAAATTTACTTGGATTTATATTTTTTTAGGTAAGCGTCCACTTCATGTTTGTTGCAACGATATTTAACAGAACTTTAGAATTTCGTAAATATTTTTCTTAACAAGGCAAATGCTTTACTAATAATAATTTACATATGAAAAACTCTTAATAAAATCAGAATAATAAAAATACGTATCATACGGGGATAATACAAAATTTTACAAAAAAAGAATCAAAATTCGCATAGGAGGCCGTAACTTTGTATTTGAGCATAACTTTTGATTCTAAACAACTTTTCTCAATAAAATTTTTCTATATTTTTCTAAATAAGGTAACTTTATTCTTGAACGAATTTCATATTTTTTGTCCTGCCCTGTATATTGTTTGACTTGAAGCCATTCTAAGGGCATCTGATATGGTTATCAAACATGCACTAACTTTTGGCGGTATTTAAATTTCGGTTTTACAACTAATAAAAAAATGTCCCATTTGTTGCACACTTAATGGACCACACTGTATATAATGACATGTGGAACAACCACAGCGTTGGTATCCGTTCTGACACATTTCTTTCGTAGATCGTCATAATTGTTAAATGTAACATGTGAGTAAACGAAAATGAAATCAAGCTTGGCTTTGAAATATTTGTTTCATGAATAATATGTTGGTGCGACTGTAAGTCTATGCCAAATTCGACTTTAGTAGCTTAGGTTTTGCGTCAGTCTGTGTCAAAACTGACGCAAAACCTAACTTGCTAACCTCGAATTTAACATAGACTTACAGTGTCAAAAAACATATTCATAAAACAAACATTTCAAAGCCAAGCTTGATTTCATTTTCGTTTGCTCACATTTTTTTATTATACACGTGAGTAGTATTCCGACTAGGGATGTGTCGATCCGGTCGGATTCGATACAAAGGATCGAATCCGGGGCAGGATCGATTTGGATCGAGTCCAAGTTTCGGTACGGATTCGTTCCGAGGAACGAAAAGGTCGCGAGGCGTCAGTTCTCGCGGACATTCATTCCTTTGGCATTCCGTTATTCAATCCATTTCAATACAGAATACAATACAATGTGTTGATGAGGAACAGCAAATGATGATGGTGTTCGTTTTAAAGGCTCGACGTCGATAGGCGACACATGATACGGCCGAAGTTGCATGCTTTTTTATCAGTTATCAGTGATTTATGGCTTTTGGCGGCTTTGTATGTGCCTAATTGATGTTTGAGACATATAAACATACTGAATTACCGACTGCGTGACCACTCACTAAAACAAAGATACGCGCGTTGTTCGTTCCGGGTCCGGAATGACCGAGGACCCCGCATGTCTGAAATGCACATTCATTTCGATATCGATCCGAGGATCGAGTCCGATGGACTCGATCCAGTTGCGGAATGGGATTGGAATGAACGAGTCCGCAAAAGTATCGAAACTTCCCATCACTAATTCCGACACCTTGATTGACCTAGCTGTCAATCAAATTTTAATTGACACAATTAAATCCTCCAATTAAACCGAGAATTAAACCGCGAATTAAATGCACTAATTAGATGTCCTAATTAAATCAGCGATTTTAATTACAGAATTTGATTTTACACATATGATACCTTTTTACTTCCAATCTTATCAAAAAATGCTATTAGAGTTATTGATAGAACTCGCCGGGGTGCTACTAGAACTCTTATTAGATCTACCAGAACTGTAAAAAATTACTTCCACGTCTTCGTCGTTTTGTAAAAGTGCTAACATAGAAATAAGCGTAACTTTTTTACTTCGAGTCTTATCAAAAAATATTATTAGAGTTATCGATATAACTCGTCCGGGTTCTATTAGAACTCCGATTATAACTACCGGAACTGTAAAAAATTACTTCCAGGTCTTGGTCGTTTTGTAAAAGTGCTAACACAAAAATACGCGTAACTTTTTTATTTTGAGTCTTATCAAAAAATGTTATTAGAGTTATTGAAAGAACTCGCCGGGGTGCTACTAGAACTCCCGTTAGAACTACCGGAACTTTAAAAAATTAAAAAGATATATTTTTCCGGTGTTTAAAAAAAAATTGTTTTGAAAATCTTTTTTTTTTGTTAGAGTTCTAGTAGCACCCCGGCGAGTTCTATCAAAAAGTTTAATGAATTTTTTCAATAAGTATGACTTAAAAAGTGTTATAGTGGTATTTGTCCGAGGAAAATGTGAAGTTAGCACCCCAAATTTTCGATCTACATTTTTTTCTCTTAAATACATAGAACTATTTTTAAAAATAGCAAGGAACTCTAGAACTCTTTGGGGTGCAACGGGAACTCTTGAAAAAATTAACATTTTTTTAATTTGTGCTGCTAACTTCACAGGGGTTTGGAATGTTGAGTTTTATTCACACACAGAATATGAAGTTTTTGAGAGGTTTTTGAAATTTGTGATTGTACTGAAAAACCTGGAGAAATTATTGCTAATTTAATCTTTAAAAATCTGGAAAAACGCTACATACGAATTATTTTCAAATTCAATATTAATATAATAATACGATTAGCAAGATACCATATTTCTATACATTTTCGTCTCCAATTAGTTAGGGAGCTAATGAACAAAAATCGTTGGGGGGGGGGGGACTAAACGACATGTTCAAGCGAAAAACAAATCCTTTAGTAGAATTTCCCGCCGGATTTAAATTTCGAGTTAATTCGAAATTGTTATTCATTAATTAAATTTTTGTTTTGTCATGTAGGAATTGTATGCATCGGTGGAAGTTACGCGTGTTTGTAAGAAATCACTTCTGCATTAAATATTCCATCAATATCCAGTCGGACATTTTTCAAACACCAGGAAACAGTATACACTGGCATAACGGCCTTAGCATGGGATGAAATGATAGAAGCAAAAAAAGAAGAAAAGCAGCTGGCAATAGAAGCTGGCGAACTTGATGACAATGGGAAATCAATAATTACTGTTGCTACTGATGGCGCATGGTGAAAACGATCTTACAAATCGAACTATATATAACGCCTTGTCGGATGTAGGCGCTATTATTGGTTGGCGAACTAAAAAAAATTTGTATGTTGGCATAAAAAATAAATATTCCCGAATATGTCAGCAAGAAGAAAAATTACAAACAGCAATTGAGCAAACCTGCTTCAAAAATTGGCATGCTTCTACAACTGCTATGGAAGCTGGAATAATCGTAGATGGGTTCAAGAAATCTATTGTAATGCATGGTTTAATTTACGGAAAACTAATAGGAGACGGCGATAGCAGCGTTATGCGAAAAATTAGGGATGCTGCTCCTTATGGACCAAAATTTATAATTCAAAAGATAGAGCGCAAAAACCACATCCTTAGAAATTTAGGCAATAAAACCAAAGAAGCAGCTAAAAAACCAAAAGTGGCTTCTTTGGTCAAATTACACTTATAAAAAAGTCAGTTACGTTTTCGTTACGTGGTGACTAAAGCAGTCGAGTAGAGAAAAAATCAACCGATTCATACAAAAGAAACAATCTCACTACTCAAATCTGACATCTTAAACGGTTACAAACATATTTTTGGTGAACACTCTGATTGTGCGGACTATTTCTGTAATGGTTCAAAAGAAAACGAAGAAAACATATACCCCGAATTTACGTCAACTCCAATTCATGAAGATATTGTCAATGAGGTTAATAGGGTAGCCATGCATGCGAACAGATTGATAAAAGATGTCGACACTAATATTGTGGGAACGTTCAACTCCGTTGTTGCAAAATATGTAGCGAGAAAAAGAATAAATAATTCGCAACGAGGGTCTTATACAGCACGATGTGAAGCTGCAACTACTTCTTTTAATAATAGCGGGGAATTAAATTATAAAGTGCAGAAATTATTAGCTGCATGTAGTCCAGGAAAGTATGTAAAATGCTATAGCGAAAAAAAGATTCGAAATTTGAATTACAAACGACGTGCAAAAACCCTAGGAACGAGACCAGAAAAATTATTCCATGCTGTAGATGCTGATGGTGATTACGGAGAAAATGCCGATGTTGAATATATGGAGACTGCGACGTATTTAGAAAAAGAAGCAAAATTCCTTGAGCAATTGAAAAATGAAGACCCATCAGATATACAAAAAATAACTGTAGACCAAAGAAACAACTTTTTATGGAAGACGATGAGGGTCAAACGATTAACTGCATCCAATTTTGGTAAAACGGCAAAACTAAAGAAAATCACTTCCACAGCGAATGCAGTAAAGGCTCTTCTTTATCAAGAATTTTTTGGATCTTTGGCAACTCAATACGGCATCCAAAACGAAAGCAGAGCAATTGCCCAATTTCAAGGAATTTCTAGATGAGAAGTAAGAAGTTGTGGGCTTTTTGTAGACCCAAAATATCCATTTTTAGCTGCATCTCCTGATAGATTAGTAGGTAATGACGCCATTATTGAAGTAAAATGCCCTTATAATTCAAGAATGTCAACACCAAAAGAAGCAAGTGAAAATGGTGTTATAATTTTTTTGACAATTGATGGCAGCGGTGGCCTTCAAATAAAGAAAAATGACAAATACATGCACCAAGTACAAGGTCAATTGAACATTATTAATAAAAAGAAGTTTTCCTGAATTAATCGATCCCCGTAAAGTTAGAGGCCAGCAATTGCGTCAGATACATATTTGAAAATTGTGCGGTTTACCGATATTACATATTTTTGTTAGTAATTGTTTCAGTTTTGTATGTTTTCTATTTTATCTGTACCTATTTGTTTTATATTCTTACTTATTAACTATAATATTTTAAAGGTGCTTTATCACATGTATTTACCTATTTAAATAAAGTTAATTTTTACATTTTAAATTACACTAAAGCCATATTTTTACTAATTTTAAAACTTGTTACACACAACTTCACTTATAATGTAAATTAGTTAAACGACTGAAATAGCTGAAAAATAACAGTTTTTGTAAAAAATTACAAGAAATAACGGTGTTTTTCCTAATTAGAAAATATATTTTCAAACTATAATTTACGGAAAACTAAATAAACCCACATCCACAGCGAACACATTAAATTCTCTTCTTTAGCAAGAATTGTTTGGATCTTTGGCAGCTCAGTACGCCATACAAAATCCATCTAATACCTAGTAGAAAGTTGTAATCTGTCGTAATCCCCTTGTATTGTCTGCTAATTGAAATTTGTTATTTGTGTTGCCTGCTACACTACACTACACTGCTAAATTATATCGATTTTTCTAAGATCTTAGTTTTATTATTGTCGAAACAATTTGCATTTTAAAAAAAATGTCATGTGACGATTGAAACAGAGTAATTTTTAGCTATCTATTCACGTGGAGATTTTTTCCATATTCGTATTTTTGGAAATATTATTTGAAAATTTTAAAGTAAAATAGAGTTGTACGTTTTTTAATGCTAGAAATGTATTTTGTCAAAATTTTAAAAAATTTCTCTGTCAGTAGACAGACAAAATATAAATGATTAGAAAAAAATCGACCGTTTTTCCTACTTTAAATTGGCTCTCTAAAAGTTAATCAAAGTGTGCATAAAATGGTGTATATTTCATGGTGTAAACTCCAGCGTTAAGGGCACATTATAGTTATTTATGAATTAAGGGCATTATTATGATGTTTATGCGCGAGGGCGACGAGTTTAAAAGGTCGAGGGCCGCTAGGCCCGAGAGTTTTTAAGTCGCCAGAGGGCATAGACATCAAGTAATGCCCGTGGTACATACAATATTTTATGTCTTACCCCCAGTTCTATACCTTGGAGAACAATAATTTAATATTGATATGATTGAAGTTTATCGTGACGAGTGGTCTGTGAATTTGGTAACTAGGGAAAGTATCTAAACAACCAAAAGTTTGTTTTGCACAAAACGCTGACAGAACGAAATACAAAATGATGAATAACGGAGAAATTATTGAAATTCCCAAAGAAATTCTCGAAAGAGCAGCGAGAGCAACGGAAAATATATTACCCCGAAAGTCAAAAGGATTGTACGAAGTGGAATTTGACAAATTTCAAGAATGGATGGTAGACAATGGTGTTGCACTCATTAATGAAACAGTTTTGTTGGGATATTTTGAAGAATTGGTATGTCTCACACTGTTATTATCATTATGGTAATTTGTTTACTTATTTACAGTCTGGAAAGTTTGCTGCAAACTCGCTCTGGACAAAGTTTTCTATGCTCAAGAAAACAGTACTACTGAACCAAAATATTGACATTGGAAAATACCCCAAGTTAGTAGCTCTTTTAAAACAAAGATCTAAAGGATATGAACCAAAAAAATCGAAGGTTTTAACTCGAGAGGAAGTGATAAAGTTTATTCAGGAAGCACCAAACGAAACGTTTCTGATGATGAAAGTGGCGCTGTTATTTGGGGTGTTTAGAGGTTGCAGGCGGGAAGAATTAGTGAATATGTTAATTAATCATATAGACGACAGGGGTGAAGTCATTGTTGTGACCATACCCGAAACAAAAACCGACAAGAAACGTATTTTTACCATTATTGATGACGAAACAATGGGTTCTTTGAAGCTGATAAGAAAATATGGATCGTTGCGACCACAAGGCTTACGGAGGTACTTCGTAAATTATAGAAACGGCCGCTGTTGTGCTCAGGTTGTTGGAAAAAATACATTTGGAAAGATTCCTGCTACCATAGCTAAATATTTGTTTGCGAAGAACATCAGCCACCTTACTAGCGGACGCAGGAGCCAGTATGACTACATTAAAAAGACATGGCGGCTGGAGCAGTTCGAGCGTTGTGGAAGGATATTTAGAAGACAGTATCGCATCCAAAAATAAAGTCGCCAAACTTCTAGCTGGAGGGTCTTCAATATCAAATACCGCAACCTTACAATTAGACGGGAAAAGTGTTTCTATTACTGGTACATTTAATAATTGTTCTTTCATTGTAAATGAAAATAAATAAAATGACAAATGTCAACTTCGTGTTTGTATTGTATTAATCTATTTAAAACTATAGCAACCCTTAATGCCCTAGAGCATAATCATCCTTTTTATGCCCGCGTATCGAAGTTGTTAAGAGCTAATAAGGTACTGGTAAGACATAATAGTTATTTATGAATTAAGGGCATTATTATGATGTTTATGCGCGAGGGCGACGAGTTTAAAAGGTCGAGGGCCGCGTTCGTTTCTAGTCGACATTATAGATGAATGAAGAAATCGCATAACTAAAGCTTGTGAAACCCTCAAACAAAATCGTGAAATAAGACTCGCTCCAGAATCGTGGGTTCGGCGTGCTGAATGCTGCATTGCAGAAGGGCATAGTTACTATAAATTTTACCAAGGTTCTGTTTTTTTTGTAAATTAATTAAGGATACCTACATCTGAAATACACTATTTTGAAACGACTGATTATTATGTTTTTATTTCAATTTTTACTGTAGAACAACGCCCACAAATTGTACTTACACAAAAATACGTGTTGTAAACAAATTACCAGCCTACTAAATCATAAACGTTTTAAATGTATGTATGTATGTATGTATTATCTGTAACCTCATTTACCTTGCGGTGTCAAGGCTGGAGCTTTATGCGCTGGCATCTGGCAGTACAATGATCAACTTGCCCCAGATTCGGGATACAGAGTTGGATCGCGCCTTTGGTGCTTGCGCAGCAACCATTGTATAATGTGTGTGTATTGGTGATGTGTTGACCTTGTTACTCTATCTCTTAGGTCTATGGTTCTGAGTAGAGCACAGTTAATTTGGTGCCCAACTGTGGATGGTCTCACCGAGCCCAATTCCAATCACCAAGGCGGAAAAATTCCGACCCCTGGGGGATTCGAACCGAGGACTTGCTTAATGCAAGTCTGACGCTTACCTAACAACGCCACGCGGCTTTTATACGAATTACTATCTTTAATATTTTGATCAACGATGTCTTTAAAATGAACGACTTTGAGGAATATGTTTATTAGGGCTTTTTCTTATTTTATTCTGTAAAATAACGCCCGTATACTTGTTCTGTGCAATTTGGAAACACTCTGTATATATAATAAAACATATAGGTCATTTATTTTTTAAAGATCCACCACCTGTTGCTTAATGTTGGCCAACGGAAAAATCACTAGTTATAGTTACTTTTGTGAGATACAAATCGCAATTCTGCAAGTGAGCTGTCACCTTAATTTCATGCGTCAAACCGTCAAACAACGCAAGCTAACTCAGATAAATTTGAATTTTCAAATTTTTGAATTATGCCTCGGAAAGGAAGGAATTTACTCGACAAGAAATTGAAAACCGCTCTATTCCAATGTTTCCTCGAACTGAAAAACCTAGTCCCTTCTTTAAGTAGCCGACAGCTAGAAGAGAAACTTGCAAATATCTTTGCTGAGAATTCTTTGGGTAAAATTAACTTCAAAATTTTAAACACTAATTATTGTAAGTGTCTAGATGTACTGTCCGCCGTATATTACACTGTTTTAATGCCGGCCAGGAAGTACAAACTTCCAAAACTTACGGTGGCCGTAAAAAATCTCCATTTTTTTATGACCATTTCTTTCGGGAAGAATTAGGTCGCAAAATTTATGATTATAAACGAAGTGGGGAATATTTCACTGTAACAAAATTGTTAACATTTGCACTTTGGAGTATAAAGGGTCCCGATTATTGTTATATAAAATTTTGAAAGCCATGGGCTATAAATATAAAACGGAAAATAATAGATAAATTCTTGTCGAAAGACCATACATAGCGGCGAAGCGAATTAAATTCTTAAAAATGTATTTAAGATACAAAGAAGATTCCCCAAACATAAAATTTGTATACTTGGACAAGACGTGGATATATAAAAACGGTTCTCCCACCAAGACGTGGGTAAATAAAAATATTCCGACCACAAATTTTAAAATAAGAAAATCAGAAGGCGAGCGGTTCACAGTATTGCATGCTGGATGCTCTTCTGGATTTCTCGATGGATGTGGATTACTTTTAAGATCCTGTAACAATGACAGAGATTATCGCAAAACAATGGCTGGCGATTTATTTAATGAATGTCTTACGAATAGGTTAGTTCCAGCATTAACGTTCAAGGGCTTCAAAACAGTAATTATAATGGACAATGCGCCATACCATTCGGTTCGTGTTGAGAAGCCCCCAACTCGTTCTTCTAAAAAAACAACAATGCAGGGTTACTTAACAAAATTTAATATTGATTTTGAACCTACATATACAAAATTCAACTGTAGGGACTGATAGAACCCATTTTACCAAACGCCTCTGTGAACTATGAAATTGACACAATTTGTTATGAGAATGGTATAGATGCATTACTCCTCCCACTCTATCATTGTAAATATAAGTTGGCATGGGGGTATTGCAAACAATATTACAACAAAAATATAAATATGGAGACTGGTGATCCAGAGCGAACAGCAAATTTGTGGATTGAAGCTCTATCCAATTTCACACCTGAAATGTGGCAAAATAGCATTTGTCATTGTGAGGAACTCAGCTCTAACGACTGGCGTAAATATATGGGCAACTTTAGTGTTCAAGATATACCACCTATCATCATCAATTTAGCAGAGGAGTCACATTCTGATCTGGAGACTGATCTTTCCGATGATGATCCCGACACTCATGACATGGAAGTTGAAAATATCCCTAGTTCTTCTCTGTAAACCATGTTTTAAATTTCTGTTTAATAATCATCAATACACTTAGATTAAACATAAAATTTGTTCGTGAACTTAAAAAAATGCAAATAATGTAGCCAAGTCACCTCTTCTGCCAAATGTGCAAAATGCAAAATGTGTTGAACATGAATTTGGTTATAAATCCATTATTTGGCCACACTCCACTTTGAACAAAGGGCCTTATTTTCTTCCAAATGTGAGAATTGGTGGAAAGATATATACATTTGTACATCAATCGTGTTTTCTCAGTCAGTCTCAGTTGCATAACTCAAGAAAAAATCTGGTGTGATGCACTCACACAACTTCTTTTTACAGTGATCTTATAATTAGTCAAAAATTTCATTTTTAATTTTTAAAAATTTGTCAAAAATTTTCAAAAATTACAAATTCTACAAAAACGGTACAAAATAGAGCGTTAGTTGAAGAGACAAATTTTCTCTAGAATTTTAAGGTGAATTCGAAAATGTAATAATATACCGGGTGTTTTATTTAAAATAGTAGTTAATAAAAAAATAGAAAAAAAAACAAAAGAAACTCACTTTAGAAGTATTCAACTGGAAAATCACCTATCTCACATCAATACACATTAAAAATGTAATAAAAATATAAAGTTTTAAAAAAATCGTTAGAGCCGTTTTTGAAAAAATCGAAAAAAACCGAAAAATCACAAGAGTAAACAGCTACTTCCGGTTATGCGATTTTCTTCAAAAGCCTGCTGTCTCATCTACATAGTACACAAAACTTATATATGAAGTTTCAATGCCATAACTCTTTTTGTTTTTGAGATATTCTGTTCACAGACAGACACACACACAGACAGACAGCCAGACAGACAGACCAACGAAAAAAATATGTTTTTTGGGTTCAGGGGACTCTAACACGTGAAGATCTGTTGAAAACTCAATTTCGAATTTTTGGGATGAATCCAATACTTCCTTTATTGTAAAAGGAAGTAAAAATTGAATTTTATGGCTCCTGCGTCAAAAAACATGATATCCCACAGAATCTGTAACACCCCTCTGCATTACACATTACACCATCCGGTAAATCCGTACCGTAAATCTAATTTTATCTACTCCAGTGGGATAAGTAACGCATTACGTCACTCATTTGACACTGAAGGTAATGAAGCTCATTACACCACTCAGTTATGTAATGGTTTCATGACGCAACTGAGTTGTGTAATGACTTCATTACGTAACTGAAATAGTGTCAAATGAATGACATATTGACATTTGCCTACTAAAATATTTTTGAAAATGACAAATCTGACTACGCACTCGTTTGTAACTTACACACACGTATATTAATGATGCTGTTATCACACTTGTATAGTAAATAACTATTAAATAATTCAAATGCTCAAACTTCCGCCGGGCCAAATGTCAGTTTACAATTTACATTTAACAACCTAACCTCAATTTTGAGTCCTCTTTGTGGACATACCCTAGCCATGTTGCCACGTATTCCTTTCAAAGAACATGCGACGTTGGTGGATCTTTAAAAAAACGGCCTATACATTATTTACTTAAAAGGTTTTCGTTAAAATGTAACCTATGCGGGTGGTATTAAAAAACCATGTGATATTTTTGAGATAAATTTACCCATTTAATCTACAAATCTTAGTTCTCTATTCTCTAGATGTATAAGAGTAATTTACTCTTGAACTGAATAGATTTCTATTTCTATTCTATTCATTCGGGTGTCATACTTTCTTTCATGAATCTGACGTTTGATTAACAAAGGCGAAGCCCGAGTTAATCAAACAAATGAATGAAAACAGGGACTATGGAAGTAATTACTTTCGTCACTGAGTTGTGCAATTGCCTACTTTTTTTTTTAAATTGAGTGATCACATCATATAGTGTGATTTACACCCTAGACAGTGAAAAAAGTCCGAAAAACATATCACATCATATAGTCTTCAACACAGTACACAATACTAAACTTATAGAATGGTTTTCCTGGAATCAACTAGTACCCTTATGAAAGCATTCCTTGCATCAATGCTGCAAACTGCTGCTGTAGCTTCAGCGATAAACTTCACACACTATTCAACCTATTGTGTGGGACAGGGAAATTCTCAAATTTTACTGTAGGCATGTCTTAAAACTATTAATGCTGTGTGGTTCTGCTACCTCACATTCATGCCACCTGATGAGCCCAAACCTGGTTTGCTTCGAAATTCAAAGGGGGTACTTCACCCTATGACCTTCCAAGATAATGCAGATGCAGCTGCAGATTTACAGATAAAATTCTTGCATTCAGGATACGGAAAAGTTTAAGCTCTTAAATATGAATCGTGTCATCCGTTATCACACCGAGAAGACTGTTTTCTATGTGGTAAATTGCCATTAATATTTCCGAACTCAACTATAGGCAATTTCTCACACGTATGCAACTGCTTGCTAATATTATCTGAATTCGCGAAAACCGGAAGTGTCTCCATCTAAAGTATGAAAAAGATGCTGAAGAGGAAGTTCACTTGCCTGTAGCATGCGCATTAGACGAGGAAGCTTGCCAAACTTCTTCGATAGTGTTACTATGCCTTCCTTAATGTCAGTGTTTACAAAAGTTCCATCACAGCCATCAAGATGTAGTGCCCTTTAAGAAACATCAATTTTGCACTATAATTATTAGGAAACTTTTCCTCAATTTCGACGAGTAAGGTTAGCCACCTACCCAGATTAAGCGCAAAGAGGGCTCATAGAACCACTTTGTGGTTAAAAACACGCCAGTGGTATAACAAAGGAGGAGGAAGAAGAAGAAGTAATTAGGATGGAATTGCGTATGTTGCACCCGCCAATGCAGCACCCTGTATATAGAACTATATATCTTCAATGGATAAAAAACAATCTACTCGATAGTGGAACATGACTCCATTTTGGGAAAATTATATTTTACGTTATCTGGAAAATAAAAATAAGTAGAAATTGTATAACGGAATCATCTTATGATATGTTGTATCGGACTTTTTCCACTGTCTAGGGTGTATATCATACAACATTTCGCGAGTTTTGATCTACTCCCGTCTTCAGGTGTTCCTGGTTAGTCCTGAGAAGGACCGAATCATCTTAGTTCTCGAATATTGCTAAATAAAATATCTATACAGAATGTTTAAAAATACGTTCGGATATTTTACCCACTTATAGATCTCATCAATACAAACAAAAAAGTCCTGATAAATATGGGTCCGGACACGCTTTTCTAGATACAGGGTCTGAAAGTTTTGAAAAGAATCCGTTTTTTATTGTTATCTAAAAAACGCTGTGGGCGATTGTAATGAAATTTTTACAGTTTGTTTATAACGTTATGGGGTATCTTTCGGACCTATTACAGTTGATCCTGTAATTCCAAGGACGTGCCCACGTGGCATGCCGATTAGGTTTTGTCACAAAAAAATAACGCCCAGCAGATTTTTTAAATTTTGATATATTTTGTAATAAAGCAATTAAAAATATAGGCCGTTTTTTATTTAAAGATCCACCAACGTCGCATGTTCTTTGAAAGAAATACGTGGCAACATGGCTAGGGTATTTCCACAACGAGGACTCAAAATTGAGGTTAGGTTTTTAAATGTAAATTGTAAACTGACATTTGGCCCCGCGGAAGTTTGAGCATTTGAATTATTTAAAATTAGATTTACGGTACGGATTTACCGGATGGTGTAATGTGTAATGCAGAGGGGTGTTACAGATTCTGTGGGATATCATGTTTTCTGACGGAGGAGCCATAAAATTCCTTATTTTTTCGAGTTATGCAACTGAGACTGACTGAGAAAACACGATCGATGTACAAATGTATAAATCTTTCCACCAATTCTCACAACTGGACGAAAATAAGGTGCTTTGTTCAAAGTGAAGTGTGGCCAAATAATGAATTTATAACCAAATTCATGTTCAACACATTTTGCATTTTGCACATTTGACAGAAGAGGTGACGTCTAGTCCAAGTATACAAATTTTATGTTTGGGAAACTTTATTTGTATCTTAAATACATTTTTAAGAATTTAATTCGTTTCGCCGTTATGTATGGCCTTTCGACAAGAATTTTTCTATTATTTTCCGTTTTATATTTATAGCCCATGGCTTTCAACATTTTATATAACAATGATCGGGATCCTTTATACTGCAAAGTGTCTCGTGCAAATGTTAACAATTTTGTTAGAGTGAAATATTCCCCACTTCGTTTATAATCATAAATTTTGAGACCTAATTCTTTCCGAAAGAAATGGTCATCAAAAAATGGAGATTTTTAGGGCCACCGTAAGTTTTGGAAGAAGGGACTAGGTTTTTCAGTTCGAGGGAACATTGGAATAAGGCGGTTTTCAATTTCTTGTCGAGTAAATTCCTTCCTTGCAGAGGCATAATTCAAAAATTTGAAAATTCAACTTTATCTGAGTTGCGCTTGCGTTGTTTGACGGTTTGACGCATGAAATTAAGGTGACAGCTCACTTGCAGAATTGCCATTTGTAACTCACAAAAGTAACTATAACTAGTGATTTTTCTGTTGGCCAACATTAAGCAACAGGTGGTGGATCTTTAAAAAATAAACGACCTATACATTTTTTTGTATCTTGAGGTTTTTTCGCATCTCGGTTTGTTTTCAAGAAAATAAATAAATCCCATCCTTTTTACACGTCTCTGAACCTGTTAAGACAAAAACCTCTTAGCCGATTTTAGTAAGACTTTGGTGCTATTACGGATCATGTTTTAGCGTACTTAGATTTAGATTATTTATTCCAGGGGCGGCTGGGATTTGATTTTAAAAATTTAACACCCTCTCGGAAATGAAGTATTTCCGGACCCGTGTTTAGTAAGACTTTTTTATTTGTTTTGATGAGATCTGTTAGTGGGTAAAATATTCGAACGTATTTGTTAAACACCCCGTATAACAGTATCTTCTACTTTAAAAAAAGAAATACATTTCAACATGTTTAAATTTAACTAGAATTGAGAAATTAAAGATTCAACATTTTATTTATTTATACACAGAAAAAAAGATCGAGACTTGTTGCTTGTTTCTTTTTAACTATAATAATTACAGAGACAAAAAATCTGTAAAAGGCCTTACCCAGAACTTCCCTCGTCAACATTGAGACACTAAATAATTCTAAAAATCAAATTAAGTTAGGAGTACAAATATCTTCACGTTTCTAATAAATTAAATACATTTTCAAATAAAAAAAAATGTATCCCGCTGGGGTTTGAACCCACCGCATCTGCAGCTCTGTAGAATGGTCTATCCTAACCGAATCTCCGCAGAGGGTATAAGTACGGCGAAATTCCATCTACGCTACCGCGTCTCTTCGGGAAAAGTCCGGCGCGCGGTCTTTTGAAGTGCACGGTGTAATGGTTGAAACATTTTTACTCCTTTTTGTCATTATCCTTTATCGGTTGAGTCTTATTTTCGGCAAATGTAAAGCCTGACCTATGTAAAAGTTACTACTTCCTTTTATTTCAAAAATAACACAAAAATAAACAAAATTTTATTTTTTAAGGTGCTCACCCTTTATATATTTGTATGAAATTGTACCGGTTTCATGCGAGGTAGATATATAATATGTATGCAAAATATCGTCTTCCTCCGACAAATAGTTTTTGGGCTATACTGTCAACAGGCAGACAGACAGACAGACAGACAGACAGACAGACAGACAGATAGACAGACTGACGGAATTGAGAAAACCTATTATTCGTCATGTAGGGACCTTGAAACGTGAAGATCTGAAAATCTCGGAAGGTGATTTTTTCGTGATTACAATACTTCCTCGTCTTTCAGACGAGGGAAGTAAAAAACACACTAAATATGGTCACCTGTACATTATTCACTGTTTGTAGGACATTATCGGTGAACCTGTAGTATACCTAATAGGCCCATATATTTTATTTATTGTATCACTATTCTACTGCTTCATCTATAACCGAACATTTGTGATTCTAAATTAGATCCTTCCGATTTGTTGGAAATTGCTATGGTCCCAATCTTTTTTTATTGTTTTGTTTGTAGACTAAGCAACTCAGTTAGCGTTTGTTTTAATTTTGATCATACCGCTTTCTAAACCGTTATTAGGGCATCCATTAATTCGGTAAATTAAAACATAATCCCAAACAAGACAATTACTGTAGAGTTCTTGACTAAGTTCCAAACTGTTCAAATTTTTACATCTCCATACATCTTACCTCTAGAATACCCAGCATATAACTTCCTACTCGCAAACGAAGTAGAAAATAGTGGACTTAACATGACATAACACGCTAGCAAGATACCACTAAGAATAATTAACAAAAGACTACAAAATAATCTGATCAGTGGTCAGTGCTTAGAGAAATGCTAGATCCAAATCACCTAATACGTATTAATAGTAGTCTCTACGAAAATAATTTGGACAAGACCAAGATTACGATAATTGACAGGAATAGCATAATACAGTTAAATAACCAGCTGCCAAACATAGAAATAGTAAATGAGTTTATATACTTGAAGTCCATAATAACTACTACAGGGGTTCCTAATCAGAAGAGAGAACACGTATTGCAATAGCACGAACAGTGATGACAAAATGGATAGAATGACAAATAACTAAAAACACAGAAATGGGTCTGGTCAGAGCCTTATGTGTTCTTAATATTTTCTTACGCATCTGAGTCGTGGACCTTAAAAGCTTCCGAGAGGTTCCGGTGTTGGTGAAAGATGCTTCGCAGTACGCATCCCATCTGCAGAACACGAATTCTTCAGTATTTCGGCCATATCACCCGAGGGGATAATATAACTTGGAAAAACTAATCGTGCAAGGGAATGTTGAGGGCAGAAGATCAAGAGATAATTTACCAGCACGATGGTTAGACCAAATAAAAGTGATCACCGGACTTTCATTACAATTGAGTCTTCGCGATGCGGAACATCGACAACAATGGAAAAGTATAATCTACAAATGTACATGGCCATATTGTCACCATTCTTCAGACATGAAGATACGAGAGACAACGCTGTTTAACATAATTTAAAATCTAAAAGTAATTATTTCTAAAATGTTGAAAATGCAATTAAGATATTAATTTTCTACAAAAATACTAAAATTTATATTCAAATTAATTTATGAAACTCCATATATTACTTATACCTACTACACTATACTAAAACATAACGGTTGCCTTGTTTCTCTTTCAGAATGAGAAAATACAACTAAAAGGAATTGAATGTAAATGTTGACGATTGTAACAACCCATTTATAGACGTATAAGCGTCGACCTTGTGCAGATTGACGTTGAATCAATTTTATTTCTAATACTATCAAACATTAAACAAGTATCTGTTTATCATTTGCACCAATCGCATTTGCTCGAAGCTATGCTAAAATCGATATCGTACTAACCTATTACATAGGTATTTGGACAATGTGTATACTAAATAGTTTAGGAATCTAGAATGGATATCTGTTGCAGATCAATGTGCTACAGTTATTTCCAATAATTAATCACCTAATCAAATAAATAAGAAGCACTACCGTGAGAATGAACCATTCACGTGTAAAAGGTGTGATTGTTAATACCCATTTACCCAATGGAATTCATTTATAAAACAGCCATATAGCCCAAACACAAACTTGTTTGTAAATCATCATCATAAGAATTTCCGAAATGTACGAAACACTCGAGAAAACGTAACAATATTTACACTAACAGAAAACAAGTTCGCACGGCTCGTATTCAATCTCATATCACCGTCTCCGCGTCGGTGTTTCCCAAAATAAATTTAGCGATATTTCCGGGATTCAGCCGGAGACGCAGATGAATTTCTCCTGCGCTCTTTTAAGGAATTTTATTGGTGTTCTTCGTAATTGGACTATAAAAAAAGACATAAATGTTACAAGCAGACAGGTAAGGGCTGAATAACTACCCCAATGGGGTAAACACCCTAGTGGGGAGCCAGTAACTAGGGTATTACCGAGTAAACCCATGCGGACTTCCCTGTGTTTTAACATCTTTTCTGTCTTATTTTCTTCGGATTCGAGTTTAATATCCGTGCAGACGCGTCACTCGGGGCTCTTCCTGCAATTGCAATTAACGTATATGAATCTTAGTCAGTTGTGAAGTTTATGACCCACTTGTTCGGCTCCCCATCATAGAAATTCCTATCAGGACTCCATTTTTAATAAATTTGTCCATAAATAAAAACCAGTAACAAAGAGGGTTACAATAAGCGGGTTATAGCAAAGTTATATAGAATTGACAAATACACTGTCTTGTGAATATTAATAGTTAAAATATATTATGTTTTATATGGCAGCAACACGATGGTATCGACATTATTGGTGCCGCTGGGGATTAGCCACGAGCACTTTAATAAATCTGTTTTTATTTTTCTCTCCTAGAATTATTAAACTCTAGATTTAAAAAATCGAAAATTTCGCATTATATATATCTGGCCCTTTAGAATAAAATTTTCTATTCATAAATCATCATTTCGGATTGTAAAATGTTTGAAATAGCAAAATGACTTTGGCTGACAGGTTAAAGTCATCATTTTGTGCTAACCCCACATCAAACCAATTAGCACTGTAGAAATAAAACCATTCGGAAGAATTCTTCACTGCTGCGCTAAGACCCATAATAAGAGTGTGTAGATCCAGATTTACACAAGGTAACATGTAATGACGATATTTACACAATTTTTTAATTTGGATTTTTGAGAAACATCAAACCATTGAAAGGTTGTTTATTTTTTCCTGATATTTGAAATACACACGTTTCGGCTAAACTTCTAATTTTTCAAAACACTGTTATGTTCGTTTGGAGATAAGCTTCCATTTTTGCTTTATTTCCTAATATTAGCCCTAGTAATCTACCTCACCTGCAGTGTTCGCGAACAACTACTTAATTGCTAGGTTTTGTTTAAAGGATATAGGGTGCTTTATCTGTTGCTCCTAACATTTATTTTAGCCGTAGTTAGGTTTAATTTGGGTTCTCGCCTTCTCCCTTCCTGAGTAATGTGGTCTCTCCTGATTTGGGTAAATTCCACTGAGAGCGTTGTTTTGTTAAATTAGCTCTGGCAGTTCAACATTTGCCTATTTCAAATTACTAAGTGTTTGCTTTGAAGTTTTGGAGGTTAGGTATGTTCATATACAGTGACTGTTAGTGTATAGTCTATTGTCCCGCAGGTGTGACTTTACTTGTTCATTACCGTTATTACATAATTTGACCTATCTGATCGTTAACAGCGCATGATATACCGTACTGTCTTAGCTTTTCAGACGTTTTCTGTTGGATTTTATGTACCGTCTACTCTATTTCGCAAACTTATTAATTTTTCCAAGGTGAGTCCTAACGCGCTTGCTTAGTAACTTCCTTCTGCAGCCAGTTTTTCTAGAGTTATTTCGCCCCACTGTGGTGGTAAAACTGCTTATCTACCGCTAGTTTAGACTTATCGAATATTGATTTCGTTTTTACAACTAATTAATTTAAAAATGCACTTTCGGTTACCACTGAGATTTTCAAAGACCTCGTGCCTCGCTTTTGTAAAAGATTTATAATTAGGTGATTGCTTTATTTCCCAAGTTTTATAGGTGGATATTCCAGGGAATCTGGAAAAACACAATCTGGTGGATTTATACGGAGACAGCGTTTTTCTGGTAGACTCAGGCTTGAAGCACATGTTGGCAATTTGCTCTTACGCATTGTTTATCTTATTTTAGATGATTCCCGATAAGTAAGTACTTTCATATTATTCTAGATGGGCCTGAAAATGGATTGCTAAGCCGATATAACCCTGAAGTAAGTTTTTTCGAAAGTTGTCCACCTCTATACGCTAATCGGGTCTTGTAGTGTCAAGGCTTTTAATTTCTACAATCTAGAATATTAGTTTCTATAGTTCATTCAAATTCAAGATAGAGCAAAATCTGCAACCCAAGTTACAAATATCAGCAGTCAGTTGATTACTAATTTGATTTTATTAAAATGTAGATCATGGAATGTACACTTGTGCTCATAAAAATGTAATACAAGTATTGCAACCGACTTTTGTAATATTTTAATTTTGTAATACCGGTTGGTTTGAAACATCGATAAAGTGAAATTGTTTGTTGTATTAAATTACAAGAAAATAGTTAGATAGGAATATCACACAAAAATTTATTTAATAATGCGAATAATACGACTTTTCAAATCAGTCCAACAGTAAGTGTATTCAATTTTTATGAGCACAAGTGTGCGTAGTATAATATAACGGTTATAGTTTATGTCAAATTTGCAAAGTTTAAAATTGGAAAATTGTGCGATGTCTTCCTACACGAAATCTGCTGAATGTGATTTGAGAATAAATTTACCCACTAAAAAATGTTGCAAATGGCCTTCTAAGCAAAGATTTATACTAAAAGCATGACACATTGATTTTGACATTAATAAATACAGAAACAAGGCCATGTCTCTCTGATCTAAATTTTATTAAAATCATATTAGTAATCAACTTACTGCTGATATTTGTAACTTGAGTTGCATATTTTGCTCTATCTTGAATCTGAATGAACTATAGATGTTAACTGTTTCCTTCGACTTCGATTTCATCTTCATTTTTGTAGTCTGTTCTTCTTGGCTACGCTCCTACCGTCCTATTCAGCACGAATCGAGTGTGAATCCACAAACATTTCCTTGATCGACTCTGGATTCAACAGATAGACTACCAATTTGCGTTACTCTAACTATTTTTGCTTCATTTCAAAATTTATTATAGTGAACAAGTTTATGAACTTACGATATTTAATTTTCTTGTTTATCTGAGATTTGCCATTTATTGATGTACAATAATTTTGTATGTGTATTTCCTACGTCCAAATCCAAATCCAAATAGCCATTTTTTGCATCCCGAAGCGGGCAAAAGGCACCAGCACCTGTCTTGTGCCTTGTCCATCCAGTTTTTCGCAGCCATCTCTTCTATCTCGTCGGTCCATCTCGTCTTGGGACGCCCTCTCCTTCTTTTTACCTACGTACCCAGTTATTTATTTACTCGTGAGTTAAGTTTACATTTGAAATTAAAATATACACGCTATGAACGCTACGTGTACACGTCGTGGGTTTGAGATTGAGTTCGCTTCAATTATTTATGTACCTTGTCTGTAAATATAACAAAATCAAAAATTTTATTGGCGTACGAGGAACTCCCCTCTTATATTATTTACCTACATTTATTGGAAATAAATGTCACGTTAATTGCGCCGTATCTTTATCTTTTTCTTTCCATAGCAGGTTACCGCTTATCAAAGAACCAGTGTCTGATAAATTTATTTTGAAGATATCTCCCTGCAGTGTAAGTGACGCCCTAATTTTGTTTTGATCTTTTCAGTGTTAACTTACCCCTTCTCCGGAGTAGCTCAGCTGACCCATTGAACGCTACTTGTTGCGAACTATTTGAGAACTGATACCTCGTTATCCTGCTTATATTGAAGTGTTGAAGATTATAATCACTTTTTTTATTACTTCTCTCTCTGAGAACGTCCAGTGGTCACAACACAACCTTTTATTTCATTCTAAAAATCTTGATATTACCATCATAAGAATTTCTATTTATCAAATTTGCTGGCCCTCATAGATTTTTTATAGATATTTTAACTATTAAACTTAGGAGGAATTATTTGAAAATGAATGTTGTTGGAACATTAGTATATGGAGTCATTTGCATATTTCGATTTTAATAAATACGAAGCTTCACTTATCTTATAATTTGCTTTAACTTTGGGTACAATTTTACAAATTACTTGAGCCTTCTACTAGAAAATGATATTTAATTCTTATACTTGTTATGTACATTTTGTTATATTTTTTTACTGCAGACACTAATATCGATTTTTTTCGCATTTAACATTTATGACTGTAGCATAATTGTAATGTTATTCTCATTTCATAAAAAAAATCACTGTCATTTCACATTATTCATTGTTTATTATGATTTTACTTTAATATTTTAAAAAATGGCATAAATTTAAGTCGAGATTCAAGTCGAAACGTCATCTCATCAAACAAAAAAAGAAAGGAACGCTTTCCAAAACGTGTATATAATTTACGAAATACCATAAAAAGTTTGTTATTGAACGGGGAAAAACAAACCGACAGAAGTAACCCAAGACCGCCAATTTAAATTAAAACTTAGTTACAGCAATACAGTAACTACATCAAGCTTTCATAACTTCTGCAGATTAAATTAAAACAGAAAAAGGTCAGATTGAAATTGTATTTATTACAAGTGGCGGTTTTTATGCAACGAGAGTAAAGTATTCTAGAGATGCAAAACAACCATTATGAGTTGATGGAATGTCAGAGTTTTGTAAGGCAGGTTATATTTAACCGGATTACCACTTTGCTCCTGTTTATGAATTACGAGCATTAAATAAAATTTATCTTTAAGAACACAATCATCTGCTCTGCTAAAAGAAATTTGTTGGAGAGAAACCTGTTTCTGTGCCTGAGAATAAGTTCCTACTTTTTCTCATTATCTTGCAAGGAAATGGGAAAACTTTCTCGATTTAATGAATCCTTTGTTTCAATTAACATTAATTATATGCGCTTTACCTTCCGAGACTTTTAAATTTAAGTCTTTTTATTATCACCCATTGTAAGTACATACCTGTTCTTCGTTAAGAACTTGACGTGCAGCTACTTTTGGTATTTTACAATAATAGGATTAAACTGATAAATACCTGTAATAATCAGCCCAAGCAAATTCAGGCAAAGGTTTTAATAAATTGTATCGTAATATATTCCATTTACTGTAGAGCTTAATGCAAGCCTCTTTTGAGTATTAATTAGCATTTTTGTATAACGCCGTTCAATTGTGGATCGCAAATAGGTAGTTCGTATTTGTTCCTTACTCAGCAGCTATTCGTGTGTTGGTATACCTATAGTTTGTTTTAATCTTATTTTTCAAATTGCCCCAATCTACTGCTCTAAGAGTAGGTATCTCATAAATGATTATAAAACGCCAGGTACCCATGCGGCCTGATTAATTCTGAGTGAAAATTCTAATAAACGTTTTCTCTTCCATGCTTAGTTTTCGCGTAGACGCGATTCTACGTTACAGTTTTCGGTATCATAAATCGGGATATCATTATAACAAATTATGAAAAATGTAGTCTTTTAAACATTAAAGCAACAATTCAAACACAAATAATTTTAAACTGTGTTGAAAGCAAGAGTTTTATCCTTTGGGCGAATTCCAGAACAATGCCAGTCCAGCTTTACGTGATTTCTAAAATATCAGTTATTCATTTCGTCAGTTTTGTCAATCACTATTTAGTCAAGAAGTAGTTGTTAACTTTTTGAGTTATTTTACTGGTTACATAACCGTTCTTTTATTATTTATTGGATATAAATAGTAGCCGATCTTCTAACAGTGTTGTCATATTTAAATATCTTCTTTTAATACGTTTAAGTAAACTAAGCACCATACATTATTTTCATTGCCATTTTTTGTGATGAATTAATCAGGATTCATGACTACCGGGCGTGTTCTTGACAGTTCCAAGACACCCAGTATACAAACGTAAACAACGTCAATACGTCGTCGTCAAGGCGCAGTTATGTTTCTATACAGATGGCCATTACATACAGAATTTTTAAAACAATGTGCAGTCTGGTCCAGTGGTTCTTAACGGGAGCCATATCGCCCCCAAGAGGTGGGAGGGAACGGGTGATCCGTGGGGGGGGGGGGGCACAGCAATATTTAAAAAAATGGAGGGAGATCAGCAGCTCTTAAGAGAAACACGTTTTCTACCCCTTACTATAAAATGAAAAAACATGCTACAAAGCCAGATAAGTTACAGCACCAGACGATGAAATTGCAACAATATAATTCCATGATGAGGAATTACCATTCCTTCGGCCCTCAAGCTGCAATCCACATTGTTTAAACTATAATCAATGAGTTTATCTTAGTACTAATAGTGTCTACTACATTTTCACAGCCAAACTATAAGCAGATGACAATAACATATTGTAACAACTGCAGTTATATGACTCAGAAACGATTCCAACAGGTCAAACGTTGATGCAGCTGGATGACACTGGGTGATCGAAAAATGTGTAATAGCGCTGTATAAAGGTAAATCAAGCTAAAAATATACAACTGTACTGTAGCACAAACTTAATATTAAATTCCCTTTAATAGAAACTCCTTTTATAAAAAAAGAAAAGTAAAAATGGAAGTGCACTCGAATGCTACTTGGCAAGATTTGCTTTTCATAAGAGGGAAAAGGGGTATAATAATATTGTAATCAATGTAATGTTGAACGTCGCGAAAGATCTCATTCAATACGAGTAGAGTACCTAGAGGCGTTCTGGCTCACATTTGACCTTGAACTTTTTTCAAGGTCACGGGCCTAGCCGAGGTCAAGGTCATAAGCCTAGCCGGTGGGCGTGGCCTAGTCGGGGTCATTGACCTCGGCCGCTTCCGGAATTTTTTGACCGAGGTCAAGGTCACAGGCCTAGCCGGTGGGCGTGGCCTAGTCGGGGTCATTGACCTCGGCCACTTCCGGGAATTTTTTGGGTTAAAAGTGTAGTTTTTGAAATTTTCCCACGCTCGAGCGTCTGGGATGCAGACATGTCTATTCTTGCAGGATGTTATCAGTAAATCAGAAGCTATTATTACGCTTATAAAAATTTTCTCAGGCTCGACCGGATGTGAGTCATCGTCTGACAGACATGCCTATTCTTGCAGGATGTTGTTGAACAATGGCATCCATTGTTTTAAAGTCGACACGAAATTCGAGAACAATAAAGGTATTGTTGTCTGGAGATTAAAATGTGCAAAGCTGGTAAATAGAACAATGGCATCCATTGTTTTAAAATCAGCACGAAATTGGACAATGAAGCCATTGTTGTCTGGAGATTAAAATGTGCAAAGCTGTTAAAAATTGAACAATGAAAGCCATTGTTTGAGAAATCTGCACGATAATTGAACAATGAAGCCTTTGTTGTCTGGAGGAATTTTTGCTGACCGCCATTATCAGATAAACAGAAGGTATTGTTGTCTGGAGATTAAAATGTGCAAAGCTGGTAAAAAATAAACCGAATTAATTGTGGTCTAATAGTATATATCGAATTATTTCCACATAAAAAAAGATGCAATATAAAAATCCAAACCATTTTAAATATCTTGTTAGGTTTTTGTTTTATTACGCGTTCGACGAGATGTATGTCTGGATATTTAACTTGAATAGGCCGATTGGAAGCATCTTTTAGTAGATAGGTAATGTGTTCAATCCCACTGGAGGACTGTTTAAGCGGTAGACAGTATTTAACAAAGTGTTGGAGTGTTAGAGACATTGTTTGTAAGCAAAGTAAATATTACGTGTTTTTTCCCGTACTTTATTAAATACACAGTCTCGAGCCGATAGTTATTTATTTCGCTTGGATTTATGTACAGCATCCCTCACTTTAGCAATAAGCAAGTTCCTAAAGATATATTATGCTGTAGAGATTTATAGGTTACAGTTCGGAGTTAAAAATTTTAGATATTAGCAACAGTACCATTTAATTGCATATTGTTTTCTTTTACCAAATTTTAGATTCCATTGTATTAATATAGGTTCGAAAGCACTGCTGACAGACAGACAGAAAACTTGTAATGCAGCTGCAAAACCGGGCCTTGTCAAATATCGAACAGCATTATATATTAGTAAAAAATACCCTTCAGTTAGCAGGTTTGATGTAGTTTTAGCCAATCTTATACACATTCCAGCACTAAAAAATTGTAGGAAGCTAACACACACACACACATAAGTACGGTGGGTCTTAGACAGCTGAATTTTATAATACAAAACAGGAGCGATAAAAGAATCGTCAGCATTTTTCAGTTTATCCGATTCGGCAACTTCCGCATATCGCAAAACAGACACCTTCTTTGTTCCTGTGTTGGCATCTTGGCTTTAAGAATGTTATGGTTTATTTACATCTTGTGTTAGCGCCCTTGGTTTTAAGAACGTTATGTAAATGAATATTTTATAGAATTTGGAAAACTAAAGAATATATTAGCAGATAATACAACAAAGACGCAGAAGGGAGAGGGACCCCCACTGCGCCCATATTTTTGTCCCAAGAGAACAGCATGATATGACAACACAAGGAAATGTATACAAGCCATGCGACCCGGCTAGCGCCCGGCGCTTTTTGGATTCCGGGTCCAGGAGTGTGAAATATGTTACCGGCCATGTGTATATGGAAGGACAGGTATCGCATGGAAACTGTGCTACTGGCCAACAAAAGTTAAGGAAACCACTGAAAATAGGAACGTGGAACGTTAGAAGTCTCAACAACACCGGAAAGCTCCAAGTCCTAGAACGAGAACTGGAAAGTTTCGATATCATAGGAATATCAGAAACACATTGGATCGATAACGGCCACTTTAAAACCAGCAATGGCAATATGATTTATTTCTCCGGACATTCGTCTGTCAGAAGAGAGGGGACAGCGTTCTTTGTTCACAAACGGATCACTAACTGTGTATTGGGATACCATGCCATCAGCTCTCGAATAATCACTATCAAATTCAATTCAAAACCATTTCCCCTCAATGTAATACAAGTATATGCTCCTACTACAGATGCTGCCGATGAGGATCTGGAAGCGTTTTACTCGTTACTTGAAGATACAATGAGAACGATTCCCGAGCGCGAGATAACAGTGATAGTCGGCGACTTTAATGCCAAAGTGGGATCCGTCCTTCAAGAAGAGGGCTATCGACAACCTGTAGGTAGATATGGCCTAGGAGAGCGAAATAATCGAGGAGAAAGGCTGATAAACTTCTGTGCAGATAATAGGTTAATTGTGGCAAATACAATGTTTCAACACCACCCTCGACATCTGTATACGTGGAGATCACCCGGAGAAAAATTTCGAAACCAGATCGACTACATCCTTATCAGGTCTAGATGGAGAAGCTCTTTGAAAGACGTAAAAACGCATCCAGGTGCTGATTGTGGAACTGACCACCAACTGCTGGTAGCCGAGATTCGCCTCAAACTAAAATGCCCCCCACCACACACCCCACAGAGAAATCGTTGGTACCTGCATAATAATGAAAATTTTAGAATGCGGGCACAGGAAACTGTCAGAGCTATATCAGAGGAAAACATGAACCATCTTGGCGCAAACGATCTATGGGAGAAGATGAAACAACATCTGAATGCCGCCGCCAGAGAGTCAGAAGAAGAACATACTCCTAAACCACCTGACAAACGCAAACCATGGATATCGGATACAACTTGGGAAATTATTAACAATAGAAAATGTATGAAAGTCCAAGGTCTGACCCAAGACAACAGCAGAGCCTACAATGAATACTGCAAACTTATTAAAAGAGAATGCCGCAGAGATAAAAACTCCTACATCAACAACATATGCAAAGAGATAGAAGCTCATTCGAATAGAAACGAAACAAAAGATCTGTTTCAGAAAGTTCGTATGCTTACTCGTGAGTTTAAACCCAAGACATTTACTATAGACGACGAAGGAGGCCAGCCCATAACTACTTTCGAAGACATCCTCGAACGCTGGAGACAATATTGTCAAAATCTCATGAAAGGAGAAGCAAATGCCGAAATTAACACCCACAACTTGGAAAACATAGAGCATGAGCCAGATATTATTAAAGCAGAAATAACTGCTGCTATTAAGGCCCTCAAAAGCAGTAAAGCACCTGGGTCTGATGCAATTGTATCAGAAATGATAAAAGCTGCCGGACAGCCAGGAATTGATATCCTACATATCATATGTAAAAAGGTATGGCACTCGGGAATATGGCCTGATGACTGGGTAAAATCCATATTCTTACCAATCCACAAGAAAGGAGCAAAAACCAATTGTAGCAACTATAGAACAATTGCTCTGATCTCTCACGCGAGTAAAGTGTTATTATGGATTATCAACGAGAGACTGAAATCATTCATCCATCCACAAATCCCAGAAGAACAGGCTGGATTTATGCCTGGCAAAGGCACAAGGGAACAAATCCTAAACATCCGTCAGATTATTGAAAAACTGAGAGAATTCAACACACCTGGTTATCTCTGCTTCCTGGACTACCGGAAAGCATTTGACTGCGTTAAGTGGAGTAAACTCTGGGACATCATGACAACAATTGGCGTACCCCCACATCTAACTTCCTTAATCCATAACCTCTACTCCTCCAACGAAGCCCAAGTCAGAGTGGGACAACAGTTAACAGGACCTTTTAAGGTTGGAAAAGGAGTGAGACAAGGTTGTATCATCTCACCAATTTTGTTCAATATCTACGGAGAATGGATAATACGCACAGCTGTGGGAGGATGGGATGGTGGAATCTCTATCGGCGGAAGAAAAATCTCAAATTTGAGATACGCAGACGACACGACACTACTGGCAGCATCCGAAGAGGAAATGATGGAGCTCCTGAGGCGAATAAAAATGACAAGTGAAGAATTTGGACTCGAAATAAATGCGACAAAAAGCAAAATATTAGTTGTTGACAGAGCAAATGAAAATCGAAACAATTACAAAAGCATTAACGGGATCGAGGTCGTAGAAAATCTAATATACTTAGGTGCTCGAATAACTAGCACCGGCGACTGCGAAGGCGAAATTCGACGAAGAATCACACTTGCCAAGACGGCACTAGCCAAGCTGACACGCATATGGAAGGATAGAGGAATATCGAAGTCCACTAAATTACGACTTGTTCGATCTCTAGTTTTCCCTATAATGGCGTATGCCTCAGAGAGCTGGACCATCAAGGCAGCAGATAGACGCCGTATTGACGCCTTTGAGATGTTTTGTTGGCGGAGAATGCTAAGGGTGTCGTGGACTGAAAAACGTACAAATATCTCAATCTTAAAAGAACTAAATATCAACGAAAGACTAAGTACCTCCATAAATAAATCCATATTGAGATACTTTGGCCATATTATGCGACGAGGTGATGATGCTCTTGAGAGACTTATCGTCCAAGGTACGATAGAAGGCAAAAGACCGAGGGGTCGTTCGCCTTCCCGATACATAGACCAGATAAAGAAGCTGACCAGTTCCTCAGCCCACGAATGCACACACAATGCAATGGATAGAGACTTATGGAGAAACAAAGTAAATAACTGTCCAACATAGATGCTGTCACGATGCCCGGATACGGGCGTATCGAACAAGAAGAGAAGATATCAAAATTGAACTAACCGTGCTCTTATTAATCTTTATTTTACCTTCAGGGTGAAGATATTTAGTTTTTCCGGTAGGGTCTCTAAAATATCCAGATAAATAGACTTCTTTTATAGCCTCGTCTCTCGTACTTCTTTACAAGTGTTGCAATTGCTGGAATTGTCTTTTCCCAAATATTTAATATCCATAACTTACTTAACAACTTTTTCTTCAATTTCCAACTTACACCTGACCGGTTCCTTAGATACAGCCATGTAATCGGCTTCCATACTGCAGTGTTTTACTCTATTGTACTTCGTATTCCTTAAATACAGAGCAGTAATCATCTCAGTTTTGAGTGTCGCACAGTCGTGACAGAAACTGAAGTAGAGTGGGTGGGTAGAGCTAATGTGGGCGTTATTGTGCGCTATTTGGGCGTCGTTTTCAAGTTTTCAGTAATAAACACATAACGCGGTCTGCGACTAGTTGACGTTAGTCCAATACGCCCGCCATAAATAATAGTAGCCGTCTTGCAAGCGACAATTAGCGCTGAGTTATGTCGAAATCCGCTAATGCGATTAAATTTCGCTATTGTAGGAAGCCCATTGAATCCATTCTCATTTGTCAAAACATAAAGGAACGCACACCTTCATGGTCTAGCGTTGTATTGTAATCCCCGTGAGTCACGGCTACGAGCGAGCACAACTGAACCACATGCGTAGGAGAAGTGAGTAATTGTGGTCCAGTTTAGGAGGTTTTATGCAATCCGAAAGCCAATTCCGAATTGTTCGCAGTGGGCCGTGGGCCGCTCAATGCCGTCGTTGCATAATCGCACTTCCGAACGGCGGCTATTGTTATCTTGGGCAACTTTATGTTCCCGCTAATTGCGGCGGATTTTTCGCGCCGCGATTTTTGCGGTGGCAACCGTGATTTATTCCTCCATATTGAATCTTAACGCTTTTCCTGAAAGCGGCAACGCAGCGAAAAGCCTTTCAAGTCTTCCGCAATCGCGGTTTGACCTCCCGTTTGAAAACGCATTGTGTGCCGGAGATCTTTTCGTGAATGATTTGGCAGTGTAATGATAATTATCCGCGTCGTTAATTACTACACTTGTCAAATTCTACACTCCCATGTTTAACCCTCGCCAGCAACCATCAATTACGGGCTGATGAAGAAAAATTATTGTTCCCGTAATTGAGATGCGCGTGAAATCCAGCTGAATTAAGGCTTTCAGTTTGTTGCCAAATTTCGGCTAACGCGTTAATTGACACCCATTATGTAAGATAATGTGTCGATTACGGCGCTCGCTGGGGCTTTGGTTCCTTTTGCCCATCCTTCTGGGCTTGCGAAACTCTCACATTCACTGGCGTTAGATTGAGTGGCATAATTGTGCCGAATTTAATGCGGAAATTATAATGATCGTGATAATGCTAATTATCGATTAACTGTAAACTTTTACGGAGTCATACTTTGACCACTGACAGGTTTTTGGCTTTGTGTGCCTTGCACCTTGTAAACCCATAAGAATTACATGAGTTGGTGACCTGTGAGTGTAACCGTAGGGAAGGCAACGCTGTTTCATCTTTCAGTAAATGAATATATGATAAGAGAGGAGGTGCCCTAAAAAGATACAATATTCAAACTGTGTTCACCTAGGGCAGCTGTTCAAGCTCCTTAAAACAGCGTGGCAAGTTTAAAGACAAAATTGTTGTATATTCATTAGAACTTGAGCTCTTGTCGTTTACAATCCAAAGCATCACAGCTAGAGCTCTTCAGCCGGTTACGCGCCTCCTACCTTAGGTGCATTTCGCACGACTGGAACAAAGGGCTTTAAATAGTATCACACCTTTTCTATCTCTTAAAGCATTCTGCCAATATAAGCACAGGTCGTAACTTCGTTTTTGGTCAATTATGTCTCAAACAACCTCCTAGCACAGAGAAAATATCATAGCTTTTAGGAAACTACAACTTAGAATTATTAGAAAATGTAAGTAATAAATAACTAACTACACCGTTAGGGGTTATCCAGCAGGCTAGAACGAAGTAACAACCAACAAGATAGAAGAAGATCAAAGTATGTACTCTGGAGTCTCCGAAAACGCTACTAGAAGAAACTAACCACTATAAATGACCTAACCACGCAATGTCTTGATTCAACAAAGAAGTAAACATGCGAATGAAAAAAGAAGATTGTATTTAAGCTACAAAAGAATGAAAAATATACATTGATATGAGAAATAGAATTAACGCAAGAATAACAAATATAGAAGAAGTAATTCGTTAAGAAGATGTAACCAATGGCACAAAAACGCAACTAGAGTAGGGGGGTGTAAACGGTACGATTAACAGTAATTTCAGTCCTACTTTTTCAGAGGAGTCTTTTAGTGTTGTGATCATAAAAATTGCATCTTGTAGATTATTCGAGATCAATACGATGCCGTCGGTGAATGTTAGGTGGTTTAACCTCTGCTTATCAATGTTAACACCGACACTGTACCACTGTGTAGTTTTGAATACAAGTTCCAAAGCAGCGGTAAATAATGCCAGGGACTGGCAATATATTATTAACGTTTATTAGGAGAAGTCACTAATACTTTGAATGAACATTAGTACGGTGTGCGCAAAATCATTGTAAATATGAAATAGCATTGAATGTGTAATTTATAGGCAGAGAACACATTTATATTTAAAATGTTGACATGTACATGAAAGTGCAGAGTGTGATATAAAAGTCTGTATAAATTTCTCCATTCTACATGCAACGATAAAAGCTACAATGACCAAAAGAAGATTCGACTAAGTTCCTGCATGAAATGAAACTGCATAAACCTTAATGACGTTTGTTATTCCTCTACCCTCTAGATGTATCAAGAGGTCATCGATAAAATTAACGAAGATGCATATGAAGCACTCAGAGAGGCGCCTAGAGTTAATGCTAATTTGAATAGTACTTGGTGGACAGAAAAAATCGCGGAAATCATGAAGGAGAAGAAACAGCGGTATCCAACATTTTCAGCCACCAAACAGGATCAAGGAGAAAGTAGAGCGACCAAGAATGCAATAGCTCTGCTTTATCGGTTACGATGAGGCGAAAGAACTCATAAAATACGAAAATTGGTAAATACCCACTGATATGGAAATACCGCTTCACCTTGCTTTACTGGTTCAACAACTGTACTGTGGAAGTACTGCGATAGTACAAATCGAATTCCGACTCTCAAGGATTTATTATATCCCTAATTCTCTTTAGTATCTTCCGAGAATTTATAATGCGAAGAACTATCGAGAACTGGTAATGGTTTAACACCGGTGGATACAGAATAAGCACCCTAAGATGCACCGATTGCACTACCTTATTTACAAAGAGCTCTTAAGAACTAGAAGAACTATTTGTTAGACTAGAGCAAAGCAGCCGTAATTATGGTCTAGTAGTTAACACAAGCAAAACAACGGTTAAGGTTCTCGACCGCGCAAACGACAATAGAACAGATATTCTACAAATAGGGCGATACGAAATGGTAAATCAGTTTGTATGTTTAGGGGCCGAATCGGAAACCAAATTGGCCAGGAAAGTCAAGAGAGCACCACCCTTCTCTAAAAAGGAACGAAAATGAAGAAATGTGACGGAAAAAGTTTCCTATTATGGAGCACCCACCGACTCTATGGCAACATAATAAAACAAAATATTTTGCAATATATGGCAGACATAGTAGAGCAGAATGAGTTCCTAGTTGAACAATCATTGGTGCGTAATTTATTCTGCTTAAAATGAGTTATGAAGAAACGAACTTAGAAACCCATATGACATTTTTTGATGTAGAAAAGGTCATGATTGCGTACCAAAATTATGGAAAGCTATGGAAGCTGAAGGAATGAATCCAATTGTTATTCGCTCTGTGAAAGAACTCGACGATAAGATGACTAGCAGTGCAAAGAGCAGAAGACAATTGTCACGCAAGACAAGCATGCTGCGTTGCTCCTACTTTATTTAAGATCTACATTAAGCGGGTTTTAAAGAATTGAACACAGAAAAGCCACAATATAGGCATAGTAACTGAAATTTAAAAAAAATCACTCTGTATTTTGTAGATGATTACATAATGGAAGAAAATCATCTTGTTGTCAGTGTCTGGGAGGACAAATTCCATGTAGAGATATTAACAAAGATAAAATTAAAAGCAGGGTTTCTCATGTCTTGTACAAAATTTATGTTAAAAATTTGAGGCGCTATACTTCCCATGGCGCATTTACGAAGATCTCCCAGAGCTTATAACAAGCTACAAAATAAAATAACAGAACGATGGAGAGGCTACTACAAAGATAAATTTGCGGACGAAGAAATGGAAGATCAGGGAGGAATAGACGTGGCACAGAAAGGGAAGCAGATGTGGATGAGGCGAACAATATAAGAATAGTAAGAGAAATAACAGAAGAAGAAGTATCAAAAGCAGGTTCGACATTGAAAATCTGGGAAGCAGGTGGTAATGCCTGAACTGATCAAGATGCAAACAAACCAAATAACGAAACCATTAATTGAGACAGTTTTTGAACTGCGTGGGAAGAGCAGACCATCCTGTTACATCCCATTACCATGCACATAAAAAAGAAGATACTACTGAGTGCGAGAACTATAGAGTTTTGTGCTTTTCAGCTGTAGTACTATAAAATATACATGAAAATGCTTTAAATAAAATTAAGAGAAGATGTTTTAGGAAAACTCAGAGAATGGTGGCTCGACAATATAGCTACACAGCACACCTGGAAAACTTCAAGATAACTTAACTTGCTCAGAACTTTCTTGTGCAATCAAAAGTGTATATAACAATGTAGAGAATGTAGAATAACAGAAAACTTCAACATAAGCAAAAGAGTGAAACAAGGTGACTATATCAGTTCGTTACTGTTTGAACTAGTAATGGATAAAAGCAACAGACGTATAACTAATGGAAGATTGGAAATATACGAAGGCAACCTGTATATATTCAACATCTAGTGTATGCAGACGACATAGTAGTAATAGCGAAAAATGGTAGAGAATTACAGCAGGCAATAATTATCTGCTAAGAAAAGTTAGAAAAAGTAAAATCATCCTATACCATAAAATCGGTGGTCTCTTTGTTTATATGTATCTTTGTTCGCTATCTCCTCCGAAGATACTGGACGGATTAAATTCTATCATAGCTTAAAATATTGCTAATTTTTAGACTTAGATCGTAGGCCGGTTTTTATTTTCAAAAAAAGTACGAACAAGTAAACTGAAATTAAATTAGGATTGGTTGAAACAGCTGATGTGGTACGTTCACAATGAACTCTTCAGCGCCGATTTTGACGTCAAATTAAAAGAACAATTAAATCGTCTAATTTCAATGTTCATCTATCAATATTTGTGTATGTATAATCGGTAAGGTTGTATGTGTTTTTGATTGTGCCATGTAGCACCCTTTCCCACCGAAGCGTAGCTTGGGTGATTCACTAGTTAAATATAAACATAAACATAAACATTAAATTAATAGAAGAAGTATATTACTATGTGCATTAGTAATCGCAAGTGATAGAAAAATACATAGTAAAATACCCTGTGAAAGTGCGAATTCCCTAGTTGCTCTTCAAGCAGTTATACGTATAAGAACTAATTTATTACGTAAAAATTCAGAAACATTCAGTAAGACAGCATAATTTTAAACCTGGTTTGGTTTTAATCACGGGCGTTTTAACAGCCTTTAATCTGGAGATACACACTGCACAACATAACCTTTCTAGACCTAGCACCACACGAAATTCGTTTTTTTATTTATGTTTATAACTGGATCGATATTGCTTCTCGTACACAGTATTGTTGCTAAAATTAGAAATTATTATCAGTTACATATTAATTTGTATTGGAACCCCTGGCTCAAAATTAATAGTTAACTTAATACAGTTAATAACTATTGTCATTTTCTTCGTCAGATTTACAAACATCCTCAGATAGTTGTCGTTTTAACCTAACATGAATATGCAGTGTTCCCAAGGAATAATGTTCTGCATTAGTGCACTTATTCACATTTTTGTAAATCTTTTTGATCACTTTAGACATGTGTTTTTCAATATTTAGTATTCCAGTTCATTGTGAATTTGCTGATTTCCCACAAACCAAGTTTTTGCAGTACTTCAGTACTTGCAGCTTTCTGACGTGGAGTTTGGATGCCGCTCCGCCATATCGGACATCGATTGATTATTATTGGACAGAGAAAACCTTTATAGATCAATAAGCCTTGTCATATTTTGGACCAACTTTTGCGAATATCGTAATTTGTGGTTTTTTTATTATCATCAGTGATTAGTAAATCACAGCTTGTGAAATATCGCCCATTACCAGTACGGGGACGTATAAAGAATTCATGAAAGTATAAATCCCGAAATAGTGATGGAAATAGGGGTAGAAGGACGAAGATAAAGAGGTAGACCCAAAAGAAGTGGAAAGATAATACAAGGTATCTCAAAAATAAACACATCAAAAAGCTATTGAGTTACCTCAGTTTCTGAAATAATTATGGAAATATGCTTTTACATAAAAAATGCAGTGCGCCACTGCTATTTATTTCACTGTTTTGACTTATTAATTGTTATTAACCATAGTAACATTAGAAGAACCTTTGATTACTTAACGTATTTCATTACCAACTACATCTTGAAAAAGGCGGCTCGATTGGGTCGAAAAGACGTTTTTAAACAAATTTCAAAATACCCAGAATAAATAAATTTTAATTTTCGGGACCAATTTTCACCCTCGAGATGCTGCAGTTTTTTTGTCCGCAGCAAACAACCTTGTGTTGTCTAGCTGAACTTCGCCTGTGAATATTACATTTAATTGTTATACTAGTTTTCTATATTTTCTGGTTGAATAAGGGCATATTATTATTACTACTACTTTTAGGACACTCTTTATACAGGACATCGCTTGAAGAAAAGAAAAGAAGTATGGCAGAGATGAAAAAGATTGCAAGAGATCGTAAAATGCACCATTGTATGCAAAAGTGTCTGGGACAATTCTTATGGCTGAATATGGGGAATTTCAAGATGTGTGAACTTGGTTTGTGGAAAATCTAGAATGCCAGTCTCAGCTGACTGAAACTGACAGTATTGTGACAACGTTGCTTTAATATGAAATAAATATATTACCATGCTTACAAAGAGTAACACAAACTATCCCAGATACCTTTGTGTACAATGGTACAAGATGGATCGAATACCTGACACCCTAGGAGCTTAAAGGGGTGAAGAAAGAAGAAAGAAATTAGTCCCACTTAATGCATTATCCTTGTGTAATTCTTCAATTACCTATGGTTTCTGCTTCCCTTTTAAAAGCTAAATATATTCACGACATTAGTGGTTACTAATTAATTACACTACAAATCAATTCTTTGATTTTGCATCGTTCTGAAGGTAGCAAAAACAAAGTTGCAATGCCTAAATTTCAAATAAGCATGCAGTACTTGGAACTAAGCAGTAATCATAACTCTGGCCGTGATTGGTCGAAACAAGGTTATCACTACAACCATCTGAAATTTTTTTTCAAATATGTCAGTTTGACGTTAGGTATGAATCCTAAAGATAAAGAACGAAAACCGATAAGTAGTGGACAGTCAAACATTTTCCTAGTGTAAAACTAAGTTTGAGTTTAAAGCGCCATCTACTGCATTCTTATTTGAAATTTAGTATAGGCAATTATGAAATATACATTTATCTAAGATCGATCAATAAAATGCGTTTTTATACGTCAATTTCAAGCGTAAAGCAAGTCGTTTTTGCCTGCGGGCGATAAAATCCTTTTTGCAGTACCGGAATTAAACGATCTACTTTAGGCGTCATTTTGAAGGACCAAAGTGCTACTTTTAATCCCTGAGGGATTAAATAAAAATTTATTTACAACATTACCTTATTTGTTCATTTACATTTCCTAAGCATTCATTTTTCCGAATCGAAAGCATACATTTTAAAACCATGAAAATCAGATCTATTTCATGATTTTTGATCCGGGAGTGCAAAACATAGCGTAGGTATACAGGGTGTTTCATTAATAATTGGAAATATTTTAACTGTAGAATCCTGGGCTCAAAATATTAATATTTAACCCAAATCACTTAGATAAAATGTGGCTCGTTACTGAGATATAGGGTGTTCCATTTAAAAATTTAAAAATGATTTTTCCCCATTACTTTAAAACTATTTGACGTATCCGTATCATATTTGGCAGGAAGTTTAGACACTGTAAACCATGCTAAATTGTGTTAAATAAACGTTTCGGACTACTACCAGAGGCGTACCACAGGGGCAAGTGAGTGGTTGACCCTTCCCAAATTCTACGCCACTGGCGGATTTGCCATTTTAGCACAATTTTTCGACTCTCCAATACTTTCTATGTAAATAACATACTCTTTCTTCGTCACGATAAAGTCCTTATTTTTCGAGATATTTAAATTTAAACAAAGCGGAACAGTTATTTTGATTTTAATGTGTATTAATTATGTTGGTGTTTTATGTCATAAGATTGCATTTATTACGCAAATGAAACTTTAATCCGTATTAACAAAAAAAATATAATGTTATTTATTGAAATTTATTGAAACGAATACATGCATACATTTTTTTTATGTTGAATGCATCTATGTATTGGTTTCAATAAATTTCAATAAATAACATTATGTTTTTTTGTTAATACGGATTAAAGTTTCATTTGCGTAATAAATGCAATCTTATGACAAAAAACACCGACATAATTAATACACATTAAAATCAAAATAACTGTTCAGCTTTATGTTTAACTTTAAATATCTCGAAAAATAATGACGTTATCGTGACGAAGGAAGAGTATGTTATTAACATAGAAAGTATTGGAGAATCGAAAAATTGTGTTAAAATGGCAATTCCGCCAGTGGCGTAGAATTTGGGAAGGGTCAACCACCCACTTGCCCCTGTGGTACGCCTCTGGTAGTAGCCAGAAACGTTTATTTAACATAATTTAGCATGGTTTACAGTGTCTAAACTTCCTGCCAAATATGATACGGATACGTCAAATAGTTTTAAAGTAATGGGGAAAAATCATTTTTAAATTTTTAAATAAAACACCCTATATCTCAGTAACAAGCCACATTTTATCTAAGTGATTTGGGTTAAATATTAATATTTTAAGCCCAGAATTCTACAGTTAAAATATTTCCAATTATTAATGAAACACCCTGTATACCTGGGGACCAAAGTGCCTTTGATCCCTTGAGTGATTATCGACTTCGTCGCGGGCAATAAACTTCACTCGCGCGATCAAATGATGCACTTTTGTCCCTTGGTATATAATATACTATTTTTCCAGCAGAAATTACGCTAGCTGCGGAAAACGGTTTTAACTCCCGCAGACTTTCTTTTAGTACGTATTAATAAAAACCGTAGTTACAAAGGTGTTATTAAGCTAAAATAATTGCGAGAGTTGTCTTATTCTTACATCACTTTTAATATTTCTATCGCACATAAATTTTTGCATACACTTCAGGCGTAACCATCGTTTTTGGTCCTTGCCGTGTTATAGCCCTCGGTGCTCCGCACCTCCTGCTATAACAATCACGCCGCGGGCAGAAAACTCTTGTTTTACGCCCTTGATAAGTAAATAACTATTTTGAAAATTCAAATTTGTAGTTGTCATGGTATTCATCGCCAAATTCATAGGTTGAGTCTTGTAACCTGTAACTGCTCAACTTCTCTTCTACTTGAGTGGAATAATTTGCGATTGTGCGCATACTATTCCTATTATTAGAGTAACCTACAGTAATTTAAAAAATTATATTAACAAATGAAACAAGTTGTTTCTAAGGTAACGTAAAGTGTAAATATTAGTATTTCAATATCAATTTAAAATTACACTGTTAATGTGGATTCAAGAATTTTATCGTAACAATCTTGCCTACTTGACTATTGTCATTTATTTCACAAAAGTGTCGGCCTTTGCGATGTAAATCTTCAGCCGAAAATTATTTTGTAACGCCAGGTTTTGAATTACAACGTATCTTTATGAAATTGCAGGCTGAGGTCGTAACGACAACAATTTGAAGACGGCTGATGAAGATGTGCGATTTGCATAAAAATGATTATTATCGTCCTCTCCCAGTCTGACACAATAGCCGCGCTGACATTAACAAGGAGTTGTGTGTATAATAGCTTTTTCATCCAACGTCCAAACCTCCGCTGCAGTAGCAGGCCGTGACGTTGACTGACACATTGTTAAAAACTTGGGCAACTGAAAAACCTTCGTGCGAAATCCCCATTTGAGCGGCACGTGGGTTTCCGCGATTGCTCGACGAGCCATTATGTAATGAAGGATTCGGTTTTATTGAGTGTTAGAGATTAGGTTTCACAGGTGCAGCGCCATTTAAGAGCCGTTGTGTCAAGCACTCCGTTCTTGAATTTTTAGCTGAAACTCGAGAAGTTGACATTAACTTTCCGAAATCACAGAATTCATGTGCGTGGAATTTTCCACATGCTCAAAAATATTTCAAGGATTCGCGAGTGATGACTGCGTATCTTTGTGTATATTTTTTATACACGTTTTCGTGAGCAAATGGACTAGATTCGACGCTGGCGATTGCTCTAGTTGTGTAATTTATTGCCAAACTTTCGAATTAATTCACGATAACTCGCACTGGAGATATTCAGATTATGCACGTGTGGTTTAATACTACGGATCCACGCATTTGTATCAAGGCTACATAGGAACGTTTGCCAATAAACTATTAATTTTATGAGAAAATCGGGCGTTTACTCTCATATTGCCATATAATTAAATCTACATTTGTTACATAACATTCATACAAATTTTATTAGATTTAGTAGACGGAAAATTTAATGCATATCTACATACGTATTTTTTTTTTGAAATGCCACAATGAGGAAACTAGAAAAGGGTAACAAGCGACAAAAGGATGAGAAAAGGTTAGAATTTAAAGTCGACTAAATAGTGTCCACAGAGGAAATTTACCAAAGAAAGTAAAAAAAGCATATTACTCGATAAC